>PNEQ01067559.1:7949-137252 GCA_003012365.1 Medauroidea extradentata | reverse complement strand
TCGCAGATCAGTTTGTTTCTAGCGTTATGCGTACATATCGTAACAGTTGTGAACGAAAATGTTAGGTCCCAGACAGCTGAAACATGTGTAAATGGTATTGTGTTCGTCATGCTGGTATGGTCTGTTTCGTGTAACTTGTCCGTATTTTGACATTTCTCTTCTGAGAAATGTGTCCGTCAGTTCCATTGTTTGGAGCTTTAAACCTACCTGGCTTCCTGGAAAAGCGCGGTCTCCACAAACCTGTGTACAGACACGTTTCTCAGAAGTGAACTTTCAAAATTAAGGAACACTTACATGACACAGACTATAATAAACCAAACACGAATAACTTCGTGAGGTAATACTTGAAAAATAAATAAATAAAAGTACAGTCTCGGCATCAGTGACGGCAGCTACACCAGCCACAGCGGTCTAACGGTCACGACGCTTGTCTCCCTAAAAGGCGATACTGTTTTGATTATCGCCGCGTGTCACACCAATTTTCACATGTGGGAACAGTAGCGGTAAGATGACGTTGGACGGTGGCTTTTATCGTGGATCTCCCATTTTTCCTTACCCTCCATTCCCAGTGAAACTTCATGTTCACACCATGTAACCCCTCTTTGGCTTTCAAAGTCTTAAATGTTACGAGCCGTCATAATCTCTACATTCCTTCTGTCAGTATTATTACAAGAAATCCTTTATGCTTGTTGCTGATTCTAATGTCATAAAACGGTTTTACGGTTGTTGTTTTTTGTGGCTGTCAACGTTTTTATTTGTTTAATTTCATTACTTGTGAACATTACAGTGGTATGCATTGCTTTCACGTACATATTACATTGGTTTTTAAATACACCCCACCCACGACTGCAACCCGCACAACTATGTCTGCATGTGTACTGCAAGTAGCCTACACGGCTCTACATATTGTCTGTTACGCGTGCGTGCTACTTTTTTTTTTAAGGAGTTTGGCGAAAACTATTTATTTCGACAAGACTAAGCTCTCCGAACTGTTTTGTGTTTGGAATTACACCCAGGTTATAAATTAGGAGAATATCATGACCAAAGGAGTAATTATGGCATGCTTTAGAGAAACAACGTTGATACCAACATTATACTATTATTTTTCTTTTACAATGTTTCTCTAACGCAGGCCATCTCACAAAAATCAGGATTTTATAAGTCATTAATTTGAATAAACATTTAGGATCCCACTAAGCAATGCTGTAAAAATAGTTTTTTATGTAATTTAGTTTCCAATATTTTAGGTAAATACCATAATAAATTTTGATATTCAGAGACTTGTAACTCCGTTAACATTATAAGTGTTAAAACTGTAAGAATGAATTTTTGATGCATGTATTAAATTGCTTAAAAATATACATGTTTTTCCAAACCGCTGCAAAAGTAAAGAGCGAGGCCTTAACGACTGTGGCGTAGCGTAGTCGTGTTCCAAGGTGTGTACTTATGAGGACTGTATTGCCTAGAGTAACAATTTAAAATATTACCTACTGTGGCCTCCGACGTTAAGGACATAGCCTATAGCAATTTTCATCGTCATATTTTTGTTATGTTTGTACCAGATATTTCTTTTTCTTATTGTAAACATAAATTGTAGCTAAATTTATCTCTTACGAAATTTTTTATATTTAATAGTTTTTTTGCGTAATGCCTCGTAAACGTAAAAATTACAATTTTAAGGTTTCATGTACGCCACTAAAATCAACTGACATACCAATAAAAAAAAAACAGTAAATAACGATGTTGTTGCCTACAATGTCTCCTATATAAAAACAAACTAATAACATTTGTTGTATTTAAAAAACAATTCTTGAATGTTATAAATGTTGATTTTTAAGTTTGGCAGTTTTTTTTAATGCAAAAATTTTTTAATTTTGGTTTTTATGTATAAGACCTTGTAGCCTACAACATCGTTATTCACTGTTAATTAAGAAAAATTATCTGCTACAAATATAAAAATATGATGTCGAAAATTGCTGTATTTTTCTTGAGTAACTTCTAAATATGTTTCCAATGAGTTTATCAACGAAAAGAAGACACACTTCAAACTGCGTCCTCATGATTTTAAAAATGCCGTCGGTTAATTAAAAACATGAGTTTCAAGCTCTTAAAATAACGACTTTTTTCACGTTGCTGTAGCTGAGAAAGTACCAAACGTGATCGGAAAACTAAATCATAGAAACCTGCGTTGAACTTTACCTAATACTTTCTACAAATAAAATAATAGGGTCGTCGTTTGAAGTTCCATTGGAAAACGGTTTCTATAGGAAAACGCTGCACGCTAGTTTAGTACTCCGCGCCTAGAGGCGATGAAATGTTTAACGGACGTGTTATATTCGACTTATAGCCATCTCCGTTTCCGTGCCTTTAAGGTAAAAAAAAAAAGCTAGCGTCCACTAACTCTTAAGTGTTAGTTTCAGTACGTTCTATGCACTTTGACTGTTACTTAGAGTGCTCTATCTACATAAAAAACGACAGGAGAATACAAATTATCTGAAAGGGTAAGAGTAACTAGTGTTTCAGAAGTGCTTACTTTATTTCGAACCACCTATACGTTCGACTAAACACTTTGAACGCGTGGCAGTTTTGTTGCATGTATTAGTGGAGAATTCGTACCTTGCCTCTTACACACTACCAGCGAGAGTGTGTGCCTGCCTCTACCAGACTCAATTGTTCCAAAAGAACTCAGTGTTGTGTGTAGTCATTGCTTAGCACCGCGCATCTCGGAACACTCCACGCTAAGCTGCTGCGGTGACTGTATCATTCTACTAGTTGTTAAGTTTGTATCAAACTCTTTTTTCAGTGCTGACATACCCATACGTTACAGTCATATCGTTATCAACTGCAAGTTAGCAACGACTATGTTTACTTACATAAACATTTTCACACACATGCACGCGTATATATATATATATATATATATATATATATATATATATATATATATATATATATATATATATATATATATATATGCACACGCACACGCGCACACACGCACACACAGACACAGACACACAGACACAGACACACATACACACATACACAGGCACACACACCAAGTCTTTGGTATGAAACTTTAATATTCTCTGCCATTCTGTACAATGTAATTTTCAGTGAGTAAAATACTGATAAATATGTATACCTTGTCTTTCTTCTCTTATAAGGCATGGCATTTCCAAACAACTTGGCATAAAAGGTTTGTTGGTTCCGTTATGATACAATTCTTAAATTTTTGTGTGGCTATAGTTGTAATTTATGTACATTGTTATTTACCCGTATTACCCTCATACACTATTATAGTGGTTTTAACCTCGCAGATATGTTGACAGTTCTGATATTTTTACTTGGTAACATTGTTTGAGCAGAACCCTCGATTAGTTTCGTGTCTACTTGTGCAGTAGATATTGAGATGATAACCTACATTTGCGAAAATTCCGTATTAAGCGATGCTGTAGTGCTTGGAAATTGTATTTACAATACGATGCTTTGAGAAAACTGTATAATCCTTCCCTGATTTTTTTTGTAGATAGGTACATTAAGAACACGCATAATAGTTTAAAAATACGCATGGATTTGTAACCCTCTACAGCGCAGTTCGGCAGCCATTCAGCAGGCCCCTTAAATTATCTTCGCTAGCAGACTTCGCTCAAACAACATTGACAATTACTGAAAGAAACGTTTTTTACTATATACCATTCACAATAAATTAAAAACTTTTTAAGGCTCTTTTAAATGTCCTTGACGATTAATCATTTTATCATATTTATATCAGTCACACAGTAATATTAACACAAACAGGTGGCGGTATGATAAAAATAGAATGAAATACAATATACAGAGATGCCGTAAGATGGGATTTGCGTGCTTCTATGTAGTCTAATAGGTGTTAACAATAGTCGTCCGCCCAGCGGTTTCAGGTACTCTAGCAATCTTTAAAAACGTTCTACAACGAAAAATTCGTAATTTTATAAGTGTAACAAACACTGTCTTACTCTTAAACGTTACGTTTGTAATAATTTCCCACGTAAAAATGTTTTCGGTTCCATAGTTTTCTTACAAAGGCATATCAGAGTAGCAGCTTCACTATTTTCGTTACTTATTCAAAGTAAAATATATTCAAATGATAAGAATGAAGTAATTTAGAGTGAAAGTAAGTGTATTGAGCTACAGAATGACACCTGTGTTAATTCACATAACAATTATAAAAAAAATACAGGTACACGAAGTTATGCAAAAATGTAAGTGCATTGTTTTAACACATTTTTTTTAAATCACGAAGGTGTCATTCTGTAGCTTAATTCATTTACTTTCACTCTAAATTATTTCATTCTTATCATTTGAATAGTTTTTACTTTGGGTAAGTACCGAAAATAGTCCAGTCGATAGTTTGACACGTGCTCGTAAGAAAAGTATATAACCGAAAAAAATGTATTTGTGGGAAATAATTGCTATTAATGTAATGTGTTAAGAATTGGACAGTGTTTGATACAATTATAATATTACGAATTTTCAGCTGCAGAGCATCCTTAAGGTGGCTGCCTGCCTAAGTCGCAGAGCGCTGTGCAGTGCTTCGACCGACACAAGTTTACTTCAAAACTAATCAACGCACGTGGGTGATGACTGCTTAAGAATAGCATTCATTGAACGTTACAGGCATGTATACTTGCGTACCATTCCAGGGGCGTCATTTGAGGCTACAGGGGGGGGGGGCAAATGCCCCCCCCCTGGATTTGGAAATTTTGTGTATAAATGTATTTTTTGTATTTTTAAATGTAAATAATGCTAACTTAAGGACATAAAACTGAAGTTTTATTATTAAAGTATCTAATTTATACATGCTTAATTAATAAAAAAGATTCAACAAGATCACTATCGTCAGAAAACAAAATCTTGCCCCCCCCCCCTGGAAAAACCTGAAATGACGCCCCTGTACCATTCCCAGGTCCTCCATTATAATTTAAAGCTTATTTTTTCGCGGCCGAAAACTGCGAAAAGTTTCTGGTTCAGAATATTAAAAATGTTATAGGCTGGCACAATAACCTCTATCTCAAATATTACGTAATGCAATCATAGGGTGACCGCTCGATGTGTCATAGAGGCGAGTTATCGGTGAGAAGACATGGACGTCAGTTCAGTGACTTGCGCCTAGAGGCTACGCTGATGCGCGATGCGCGTACGGTGTCGCCCTTACCGCTCTCCATTTCTTGGACACTTACAACATGCAAAATTCGTCCATCCAGGTGGACACTTTAAAGAGTAGTTCTTTGATTCAGCTAAATCTTCACTTTCGCCATTGGTCCTTGATTTATTTGTCTTCTCCCGGAGAGCGTTGAGTCAGTAATAAAGAATAAATTAAATGATGGTCCAATCATGTGGTATCGTATCAGCGAGCAGCCAATGAACAGCTGCTGTCTGCCTGAGTACACAGATATTCTTGGAGACTGGCTTACAGGTCAGTGGACCCACGAATTATTCCAGTCTCTAGCTGTGATTCAAAAAAATTTGTTCGGATGTTTAATTCAGTTTTATTTTCTTTTAATTTAAATGCAAGTTTTACTTCATTCACCGTGTTCTGCAGATTTGTCAATATATTTTATTCTGTGTCAGGTACATAACAATAGGGATATATTAGTGAAATTTTACCTACGTTTATCTGCGATTTTTACGTGTTTGAGGCACTCCAATATTAGTCAACACTTTCATCCCTGGATGTGATTTATTTTTTTTGCAGTGAGGTTTTCATTGAACTGATACTTTTAATCTTCTGCTTACCATAATCCAGTTGAACAAAACTCTTTTTCAGTGCTGACATAGCCATAAGTTACAGTCCTAAAATGTTTTCAGAACAATTTCCTTAATGCACATGGGTCCAGTGATGATTACAATCAGACATCGCAATAATTTTTTTAAACCATTTTATTGTCAATCAATAATAATACATATACACCACCATTTACACGGAAATGTTTACATGTTTCTTGACAGGTATTCATTTTTTATTTTATCAGAAACCTTTAACAAAGAAAATGTTAAAAACAACTTTTTTTTTTACTCGTTTTAAATATGACAGTATCATGTATCAACTGCAAGTTAGCAACGACTATATATACTTATATAAACATTTTCACATATATATTCTAATATATACTGTCTTTTTATGAAACTTTAATATTTTCTGCCATTCTGTACAATGTATTTCTCAGTGAGTACAATACTGATAAATATATATACCTTCTTTCTTCTCTTATAAGGCATGGAATTTCCAAACAACCTGGCTAAATAGGTTGATTAGTTCTGTTATGGTACAATTCTTAAATTGTTGTGTGGCTATAGTTGTAATTTATGTACATTATTACTTACAGTACTGTATTACCCTCGTACACTATAGTTGTAAACTGCATCGTTTTAACCACGCAGATAAGTTAACAATTCTGATATATTTACTTTGGTAACATTTTTTTTAACCAACTGACGAAATTGGTGATTTACATAATTCACGAACGTACTGAAAATAAATATGTTTTCTATTTAATTTTAAATATTTGATACCATTGACTTACAACACCTGCTTTTATTATATAGACAACTGCCATGATTAACAAATTCCAACCGTTTAATTTTTTTTACATAGCCATTGCAGCAAGGTGAGAGCACCTATGCCACGATACCAGCTGTAATTATGTCTTTAGGGCTTTCGGGCTTTTGCTTCATCCAACGGTATTTACAACTGCGAGGTTAATCAAAGTTGACCTTGCCGAAAATGAAGTTCCCTGGTGCAGTGGGGCTGTCTGAAGAGAAATACTCCCTCCACAGATCTCCGAACACTTTACGAGTTATCTCAACACTCCCATTCTGGAACACAAACATGCGAAGAAGAATAATATCCAGTCAGGTAAACTATTCTCTAGTTGAGGACGTGTTACACATATAACTAAATTATTTTTAATTAGCTTTTTCCTTTTATTATTAGTCGAGTGTTAAGTATTACAGACAAAAAATATAATTTCTGGAACCCTATTTTATTTGCTGATAGAGTTAGCACAACACAGAGTTTTTGAAAACACATTAAAAACTGTTTGATTGAACTCAATTTAAAGGTTTTATTATCTCACTACGAATATTTTCCACTTAAATATTTCGAAATTCTATCAGTTTTATATGTATTGCCTCCTAAATCAGTAGTTAAATTATTATATAAATCGAAGAGGACAGCGTATTTTGTGTTGAAAAACGGTAACTCTTTTTCTTACTTAAAAATTATATTCATATACATAAATGCAAACATCCAACCTAAAAATTTAACAAAACAATACATTTACTATTAGTTAAACGAGAATATGGCTGAATATTACATTTTATGAATAATGTAAATATTATTGCTGAAATAAGTTATTCTCAAATGTATTACTAAACCAATGTACTGTAAAATAGGCAATATTTATGTTAAAAATGTGAAATTTATTCCTAACATAGTAAGTTGAAGTATCTCTTGATGTAGTGCTCAGCTATATAAAAAGGGATAATGGAAATTGTTAAGTAATATACATACTTTAAATATCAACGTAATAATAAATTAAAAAAATATATGGAAAATGTTGCATTTAAAAATGTATTATTTACACAAGCCAGTATAATAATGCACAAACATTTTGATATTTGTAAACTAACAAATTGATGAACCTAATTCATAACCCAGCAAAGGTTGCTACTAGAGTGTAGTGTTGAAATATAACGTGGAGTTTCTGGAAAAAGTTCAGTAACCCCACGATAATATTACTGCATAGTTTGAAGTATTAAAAACTATTTTTTAATGGTAAGACATTTACTTTGTTAAATCAGCTAAAAAAGAAATTATTGTTTTATACTCTATTTTTATATATTTTATATATTAGGGGAATGTGATTGTGGTATAACTTCTATTATTTATGAATTTAGAGCCAGTATTTCTATAAACTCACCAATCTTCACACAAGCAGAAAAAAATACTAAGAATTAAAAACTAAACTTCGTAAAAAACACTTAAATAATACAGAAATAATGAAACTGCGAAGTATTTAAATTAATTGTAAAGTTATAATACAACATCTACTTTTGATAATTATATTGATTTGGTTATTTAAAGAAAATGCACACATAACATAACATACACACAGGTAATTAATTACTTCAACGCAAATATCAAAATACTTAAAGCAAATCCATTTAACTTAGCTGTTAGGGATAACTGAAAATTGCTTTAAGGGATTGTATTCATAAACTTTTTTGAGAAACTCGGAAAATATTATACTCTTAATTAATTGATTTTTAAACGTTAACAAAATTGTGTAACTACGTTTCTGAAAAAAAAAAAAAAAAAACCTGTTCCACAGACAAAATCCACATAGTTTTCAGCTAATTATGAAATAAGGAAATTATCATTAACTAACTGATAAGCCAAAACTATCAAATTTTTTGTCTAGAAAAAAATTATTGCATAGTAAAACTGTGCAACAGTTTTTATATATCTGCTCTCGTTTATGAATAAAAAATTAACTGTCCTCAAAGCAGTAAAAATTATGTATCTTGGCCTTAAAACAGATCTGCTTCAGTAAATAGCTTATATTAAATTGTGAGAAGAATTCTACAGACATGATCGTGAAAAACTGACGAGAGGAGAGACCAAAAATAATTTACATGTTCACATGTAACCTCTACCTTCTTAAAAGGGTTTGATACAGTCTTACATATAACATTGTATGGAAAGCTAAAGTCCTATTTTAGTTGTTCCTATAACATTGTTAACCATATGTTGCGAATATAAAATACAAATACCAGTACTAGTAAACAGTATTTTACAGTTTTTTTGTGTGTGTTTAATTTGTTAAATTAACTCACAAAAATCATTAGTTACGTTTATAATTACAGCTAAAATTGTTCCTTGCTTTTCTTAGTCTCCTGTGATGAATGTGTCAGAAATAACAGCCTGTTTCATCCACGAAGCCTGTCTCAGAAAATTAACCATTCAATGAAGCTGAACCATCAGAAAAGTGTAGAAAGCTGGTTCCTGCTTCTCCTAGATGATTATAATATTTAATAGAATGTTTGGAACAAAATTCCAGAAAACATTTTGTCAGAGTTAAATATCGAAAGCTATTAGTAATGGTTATACATTTAATAAAATCTTCTAAAAGTGCACGAAATATTTCTTAAATCCCTCGAGAATAAATAAGCAATTATCTAACTTGAACTGGCTTCGTTGATTGTACGATTTGCTTTTCAATACAAGATTTTACCACTTTCCAGTATCGACGTGTTAAATTTCTAGTGAAACTAACTACATAATGACTTTCTCTATTGACCAACTTACCGAAGAGAATTTCTCGAAAGCTTTTTTGCAGTCCTCTTTCGAAAGGCCGTAACTGCTGCACACTAAGGTGAATTCTTCCTCATCAATGCTACCATCACCTGAAATAAATAACTTGTTTCAGTCTCACACCAGCCGTTATTTATATGTTTGACTATATTAGTGTTCCTACTCTTATACTACATCAACAAATTATTATTTTTTAACTTAGTGTTTTGTATTGTTGTTTCGTACAGTTGGCATTATATGAATGATTTTTTAAAAGTTTATGTTGGCATCCATTAATTGCGGGAATTTTTAAAGGACATCACAGTTTCACAGGCTAGCTACAACGTATTAGGCGTTACGGAAAGGTTCCAAAGCGCGCGAGCACCGAATATATAAAATCAAACACACTGTTTTATCTACTCGACATACTTATTTCGGGTACGTATTGGCTATTCAAAAATTAAGTAGGGAGCTGAAAATGTTTTGCGATAGTTAATACAACATACATGGTTTACATAAGTAATTACTTGTTGTTTTTACTTGTAAATAATACGCGATAAAACCACAACCCTGAAAAAAAAATAATAATTTTAAAAACAAATCAGTTAAGAACTAATACAAAAATTTAAAGTAAAAGTTTTATAATCAATTGTTACAGAGGCCTAGAGAAAACTGCATGAAAAATATTTTTTTCCGGACTTTATGGTTTTAATCAAGTATAAAAAAAACCACAAGCCATTATTTATTTATTTGAAAATAAATATATTGTGTTAATTGTTGTACATACACACTCTTCCACTATTTAACGCTTTAGTTTATAAAACAAAACACACGTGATTAAAGCAAAGTAGATAAAATTGAATGCTTGTTATTATATTATAAGTGATTGCGCTGTATGTATTTTATATAGTCCTGAGATGTATGAACTAGTGTTTCGCACCGCTGTTTCTAATTAAAGGCCGTTCACGATAAAGTGAGCACTGCATAAAGTTTTCTTTCAACCGTTTAGCAGACATTTTTAATATTTTTAATATGAAAACTTCTACGTAACTAAAAACCAGTGTAATAATTTCAACAATCTCAAAGGTTAACTACTATTGGCCCAATAAAATGAAGTTTTTATTTATTAATTACAAGTTCTGCGGAGTGCTCAGTTTATAACGAACAGCTTACCTGTCCCTTGACAATATATGTACAAGGAAGGATAACCTTTATGAGCTGAAGACACCCTAGTTAGTGTTGTCGTTATTATATGCGTAATGCACATGGAGACGTCTTACCAGAAGCATCCTCCAAGTCGAACATGAAGTTCATGTACACTTGCTGCCACTCGAGTGCGCTGTCAGGCTTCTTGGCGTACTCGTCCCACATGGTGCACCACTCGTCATGGGTGATCTGCCGAGACAACAATCATTCACCAGTTAATACATGTGCACTTAGTAGTCATGATCTACACATATACAGAGTTAAGTTTCCTTCTTTTAAGCACATTTTACACAATACAATGCAGATACCGAAATAAAGTGTATAGTTGTAGGTACCATACTTGTATTAAAACAGGGACAACAGTACTATGTGAACTATTCCTTCAACAATCTATTTTGTAGAAGAAACAAAGAGCCTTGTTGCTTTTACACACCAGATGGTAACTTCCTATTTTAACAGAGGTATGGTAACTTCAAACTTAACTTTTTTCTCGTCCCAAATCTAGTAGGAAGATTTTTCGTGTCAGGTAGGTGCATATTGTATGAGATAAGGAGACAGAACACATCCTATTTTTGGTACAAGGCCCTGCATGTTTTACGGATGGAAGAATTCAAATAATCGTAAATGTTTGTCAACTGTATACCGAATACAGAAATGGGAGTTAAATCACAGTTTCAGCAGTGCAAAGAGGAATCTGGCAAGTCATATAGCAGCCATTAACAGTTTTGCAATGCTAAGTATACACGGGGAAGCACAGATTAAGAAAACAATGTTACAAATTATTACCTTCAGTGTGTTTGTGTTAGTTTAAAAACAAAAAATATATATGTCCCTGCTAAAATTATAGCTACTCAATATTATGTAAGAATAGGGCTTATTGCAAGATAAAATAATAAAATGCTTTCAAATGTTCTTTTTTAATCTTCAATTGTAGTTAGTATGCGAAGTTTCATACAATATTAAATATTGCGTGGTATAAAATATGATTCAGCGTCGAAATTGTAAGGATTGTAGAGGACTTAAACTGCGAATTTTGAAACAGAGAACCAATGGTCGGAAATGCTATGCAGCACCAGTTAAAACATAGGAGAAACTGGTTCGTAGAATCATAGTAGCTTGCCTCGATTTACAGTCGACAGCCGGGATATTTGAGAAAGTGAAGCATATTTCATGCGTTGTTGTCCTGCATAATGGTACCTACGCGGTGTGAGAGAGTTTTGGTTAGAGCTTAACATCGAGGTCTTAAGCGCTGGTGAAGGGAGACATTAGGTGAGTATAGAGCACCACTGAATGAAAGGGCGGAGGAAAGGGAGATCCCCGAGAAAACACGCCGACCAACTGCCTACTCTGAGATGTCACTAGTTGCTATAAGGTGCGAGAAGTTTATGGAAATGAGACTACATTTCCGACCATAAGTTTCCTCTCTTTCATTCTCCTTCAGTCGTTGTTAAAAACAATTGGCTTTTTTTCGTTTTGGAATTTTCCGTCATAAGATTTAAGATAAAACTACGTGCAAATCGCTCAATGAATTTCTATGAAACTTCTTAATAGTGTACTGGTGCATTTAAGTCATAATATACAGATCAACATGTATATATACCGCAATTGTGAAATTTGTGAATATCAATAGTTAAATTGTATTAATTAAACTGATTATTTTTAAAATATGTTTCTCTTTTTGCACATTTCTTACACTAATACTTAATACAAAATCAGCAAAATATATAATGTACCAAAGATGTAGGCACATGATAAATAAGTACTTATTTATTCTCTGATATAGAGCGTACTTTTAGACCTCTTGAACGCCCTTAAGGTCATGACTGGTAGTTTACAATGGTTTAAATAATATTTTTTAAAAGGCAACCCAATGTTCATATCGAATAACTGCTACATTGTTTCGGCACTGATATGTATACATACACATACATATATTAACCATTAGCTTATTCATTTTTCGTAGCAGTGAACCATGTATTTTAAACAAATAATTTGCACCTGTATTATTACAAGTTTTATTATGAAAATTAGCCAAAAGCAATTAAAATATCTTATATTTTGCTGATTGACTGTGCATTATTTTGCAAAACGCCTACATTCATTTGTGCATTGTATGATCGTACACAGTGTCGAATTATTTCAAAGTATTCTGTCAAAAATTATTTAAGTTCTTTGAACCAATGTAAAAATAAACTTTCTGGCGTTGCATTAAAATGTGGACCGGCATTTCATAATTATCTATCCTCACTGTCCTCATAACCGTCATAATGATCGTAACATAATCTTTGTTGCCATAAATAGTGTTAACTTTAAATGTATGTAATTTACTAAGACAGGGAATTCTCCTGAGGAGGTTTGTGAGCACAGAATCAGCTCCAACGCCCGAAGACAGAGTTCTCACAGGGGGTGATTATGCCGTTTACCTTGCAGCCAAAACATATGAAGTCCGTTACAACGAAGGATTGGAAACGTTTGCTACCCAAAACATTGCGCCAGGCGTAAGAGTCAACGTATTGTACACGAATTTCGAACAGCAACATAGTTTAAATGACTCATCGAATGGCATAAACTGTATTTAGTTTCGTCTATTTTGATTGGAGAATGAAATCCTGCCTGAAATATGTGAGCGTAGCAATGCGATTGTAGCACATGTAACCATTTCCGTTCAATTTTATTTATCATTGTTTTGGTAGACTAGCATTATAGATGGATACACCATCCGCACAAAATTGGCCCATATAAGAGGCTTCGTCGACGCAACATGCCGTCACTGCGTTCTTCTATCTCCATGAGTTCACAGTTCTCGAACTTATGGAGGCAAGAGTTACCTGTCCGTCTTTGTCGGAATCTGCGCAGTTCTTCAGGCCGTCCCATATCTTGAGCAGCGTGGTGCGGGTCTTCTGGTAGTTGGCGTCCCCTTGCGCCCAACCGCGCATCCGGCAGATGTTCTGCAACAAAGACACAAGTTACGTCAGTTGTGACACTACCCCTCAGCCACTTGCGAGATGGAAAGTAAAGCGAAGGCAGGGTGCTGAAACTAGGCATTACCATACATTCGCAACAGGTGAGGTGAGGTGAGAGTATTTAATTGCCCTTTAACAACGAGGTATTAAGAGTCTATCGGGGTGAAGTGAGGTGAATGGACAAGACAACCTCCACTCCCGAGCAGGGATTCGCACTCACGACCTCTCGCACCGTATATCGACGCCTAACCGGCTTCACTACGGAAGCCGACCATTGCCAACAGATGGAAACGTAAGAGGGAACAGGTGATGGCAATGAAGGTCACAATGAGATAACAAAACAAAATTCACAAAATAGAGTGCAAGTCAGCACAGAACTTCCGCAATGACCATCGTGAAAATGTTCCCTGGAATATTCAGTTAGAAAATGTGCAGCAACGGGAGTCATAAACCCGCACCCAATGGCAAGAAGTCCTTGTGAAGAATAGCGCATAAATAAGGAATTTTATTTAATGACACCCAAATCAATTAAATAAATTTAACATGTGCATTACCATTTTGGCCTACCGACTGATACACTAATAATGCAGACTTGGACTACACGCTAGTGAATTAGTGAAACATTTGAATATTCACAGCATGGATTTCCCACCCAAGGAGATAGTCACGAATTGTATTATTTAAACCAACCGTTAGAGATAAAATTACCAGTAACTTATGTCTCAGATGGTTACGTTACCACGAGGTGGTAAAAAATTCTTCGTCTTATAGAAACTTAGGAAAACTGGATCCTCTTTTAATTTCTCTGGTAAAACTTTCTAAATTGGATGAATTACGTATCGTAAACCCGCGGCTCGCCACCGCTCTAAAAAGACGCCTGCTGAAGTGAAGCTCTGTTGGAAGAAAATAACACCGCAGAACTGAGGTAATTAATACCTAAAATAGCATATTTAAACATAATAATCATGGCCTGTCTGTTACTAAATAGCCAAAATTACAAAAAAAAATTAAATCAATTATTACCGTTGTTAAAAAAAATAATACCAGGCATACTTTTTCATCAATCCTGGTTAAACTTTCTATACGACTGCAAAATGAATTTCAAATTCAACTATCACTAATTTGAGTTAAAATGTCCTTTCTCAACTATACAGTATTAAAATACAAACAAAGTAAATCTTAAATTTGTGTTCGTTTTATAGACACAGTTGTATGAAAAAAAAATTACTACACTATTAACATTCTGGCCAGTTTGTTTATGAGAATTCTGTATACGTAATTTAGTCGGCTGTGAAGTGTACACATATTTTGAGTTATTTAGGTGAGTTATCAGCATTAATTTTTTAACGTAAAGCTGAGGCAGTGTAACACTTTTTAATTATTTTAAACACACACAGATTCTTGATGTTAGTGTATTAACATTTTGCGAGATTCTTACGATTTAACAAAAAATCCATTTCCATACTGGAATATTGCGATTCACCTATAAATCTAAGCTAATTTACTCGGTTTCATCTGTATTAAGTTATGTTCGGTTGGCTAAAAATAACCTAAAAAATAGCGTATTTGGTCTAGTGATTAAAAATACTGCGATGTTACACAGCTGAACGAATACGTACGTATTTAGTCACTTAATATGCATTCAAACGTCCTAGCATTTTATCCAAGGTACGAGGCTTATGAGTAAGAAGCAGTGAAAATATGGCACCTGTATAGCTAAACATGTAGACATACTGTAATGAATACCAAGAGCTTCGTCTGAGGTCAGGCTAGCGGCGACGACAGTGCAATTAGGCCAACAGTTGCGAAAGGAAAGGGCCTCGGTCACAGAATCCCTGCCTGCACTCAAGACAGACTGGGGTATAGGACGGTGTATCAGGGTAAACGAGGTCTATTTTCCAAGAGCCTTCCAGTCATTGCCCGGTCACCAGGATGTTCTTGGGTCGAGAGGCACGACGTGCCGTTGGCCGTTCAGTGTGTGCGGCAGATAAGTAATACTAAAACCACAATATAAATCTGTACGATATGGAAAAAGTACAAAACAAACAACAATCCTAGACAATGACATTAGCCAACATTATGAGCAAACATTTACCCATAATGATGCATTTGTTAAGCGTAATATGTTCCGCCGCAGTTAAATGTACGAGATTACGGCAACAGAGATTATTATTCAGAAATACGTTGCTCGAGAAAACAATTTTGCTGAGAAAGTTGGAAACAATTATTGTTTAGGGATACTATTTTTTTATGTTTTTGCAAATAGGCTTCCAGAATCTTACAATTTAAAACTGATACTTTTAGCGCTGAATTATGTACCATGCCCTCCTAACCGAGCAATATGTCATCAGCCTCCGGGTTCATGCTAACGTGACCTAAATTATTTAGTACAACTATTTAATAACGGATAACGTTAAACCGAACAAAATCAAAGTTATTAGAATAACGTCTTTCATTAAACAGAAACTCCCACTCTTAAGGCGCCCGCCTCCCTGGCTGCCGAACTACGCTGCAGTGGGTTAGAAATATGCTTTTATTGCTAAATTATCTCACGTACTCTCAATGTACGTATCTACGAAAAGAAAACACGCTTTGGAGAAGGTTTGTAAAGTACTCTAAAAACATAACAGGCATTGGAAATACTATTTCCGAGCAATCCAACATGGTTAAAAACGGCATTTTCGCATAGCTATAGCACAAAATGTACTGCTCAGACTGGTAGGAAACTACTTAAGGGAACTGCTGATGTGAACTTTGGTACATTTTTTAGTAATAAAATAATGGGGTCGTCGCTTAAAGTGCCATAGTTGCAGCGATATAACGGCAACACTGCCCGCCAGTTCAGCGCCTTTGCTTAAGGGCGATGCGACACTAGGTGCGCACGTCTCGGTGGTTCTTACCGCTGCTTCGCGCCTGTACTGGGTCTGCAAAGCGTAAAACCTGTCCAGGGAGGCGGAGTCCTTGACGTTAGCCCCTTAGCTGGTTTATTGCCTACCTCTGGCTACAGCCACCACTCTAACTTATGGGTAAATCGACAAAAATATTAGTTTATAACAATACTTAATGTCTAAATCGGTAACTGTTGGTACCCCTGAAGTTGGAACCTACGTTTACCATGTGTCATGAGTAGGGACATGCAAAATTCGCGTTATTTTCTGACAGCTGACTAGACTTCAAATTACTATAGGCTCCCACTGGCCGATACTATACTGTCCTGCCGCGGAGAATGCTTACACGGTAGCGAAGCCAATCTCTGTAAAGACGTAACACACGCAAATTACAACACATAAAAGTTCGTGGACAGTTGAGTCGCAGATTATGCTCTGTTATGTACAAGAAAACGAAGTTTATTCTGTTACCAAATGACAACGCGAATTTTGCATGTCTCTAGTCATGAGTGAAATACATGTGGGGAAATAAATATCGGCCTTCACTAGAAATTCGCGAAAAGAGAAAATTACTAATTACTTTAACACTATCTTAGTATTTCTGTCAACGTTGACACTTCACGGCAACAAGTAGCGAAAAGTTGTGTGGTGTGATAACCGGGACGATAAATAAAACAATTATGGGAAAATAACTGCGAGAAAAGGATGGAGGAAAACAAGTCTTTCAGTTTGGAGGACTAGAAAGTAAAGTGCAGGGCAGACGATTCGTTAGTTTTCTGCTGGAGAAGCAGCAACCATGGCAGTTTAGCGAGTGATTGGTTACCTTGAAGAAAACTGCAGAATGTAAATCAATACACGCGACAAAATTTCCAAGAAGAAAGCAAAAAATAAATAAAATTTTATCTCCGCAAACCAAAGACAATAGTGGAGGGTATTTGTAACCTACCATTCACAGAATAGCCAACTTATTAAAATCTTAATACGTCACTCAAAAACACGTTCTTTGCCGCAACACAATTTCTGTTTGTTTGGATATGAATCAGTGAAGAGCTGCATTTTTGTTTTAAAATATACAGTTATGATAACAAAATATTGTGTAGCTATTAAAATAGTTTGATGTAACACACATGTTACAATTAGGGGTAGTTTTTTAATAAAGCTTTATGTCGTAAACATATTACCTTTGCTCCAACTAAACTCAAGTTGTTTTGAAAAACAAATTAAAGAAAAACTTAAGTAACAAAAAAAATGTTTCTTAGTATATCTTTGCGGCAAAGCAAGATATCTTTACACCGCAAGATAAACAACATCAAATTAATAATTTTCTTTGTAGTAAATGAAACGTTTTATTCTTTAAGTATTATTTTAAACCATTGGGACAACGTGCTTTTCAGACGTTTGTAGGTTTAATTTTGCTCGACTGCACAGACAGAGTTTTTTTTTACTTACTTAACCTGAGCTAGAAATGTGTCACAGCGATTTGCAACTGTTCTTTTTTTGACTAAAGTACTTAACGCGCATTACATTTGAATATCAACGGAAATAACACATTTTAAACTAAGTCGCTATAAGATTGAAAATTCAGAATGCTTATTAGAAATTTAATTTACGGACCCTTCAAAAAGGTTAAAAATTGCTTTTCAGACACTGCCGTATGTGGAGGCTTAGGGTCGATTGCACAGTTATATTGAGAAAAATTTAAGGCCTCTCTGAGTGAACTGTGAGAAATTTTCATTGCAGAGACGAAAAGTGAGTGAAATGTAAGGAAAACGGAGAATTTCTTAAGGTGTCCTCAGATCTTCCTTAAGATTTTCTCAAGCTGCAAATCAATCATGGCGGTTGTAAACAGAGGTTAGAACGCCACATGGGAGAGAAAAATATTCGTATTTTGTATTTATTGGTAATAATTTAGAGGACGAACATAACCGTAGTGTAAATTTATGACTGCACTGGCATCTACAACATAATATATATTCGTTGTACTGTACATTTTTGCATGAAAGCGATGTCGTAATTTTTAATGCCACTTTTGTTACCATACAAAATGGTTACGATACCATTTTATAAACAAATTCGACGTATTTCTTAACATTTTTATTTTATATTTTTTCACCTTGACAGTACGCGAAACGCTAAATATAAATTATCTAATCGCCATCATGTAAGTTTTGTGCATAATAAATGAAAAATAAGAAACATTTTTAGCTTACATTCGCAAGTAGATGCATGAAGAGAAATTATTTTTCTCGCGAATATTGTGGTAACAGTGGTAACACTCCACCTCAACTGAGATTTCTCAATTTTCTGACTGTGCAATGTAAATGAAAAATTCTCAGATTTTACTCAAGTTCACCATAGCTTCACCTTTACCTCAAGATTTTCCTCACTTGACTCTGCAATCGACCCTTAGAGTCGACAAAGCTATAAGGGCGACCTTGAAGAGTGATTTAAATGCCACATCGCCACGAGCCACACTGAACTAGTTTGCATGATTCCCGCAGAAATATTTTTACGACGGGACTTTGAGTGATGTCAACATAATTTTAATGGAATGTTTGTAGCGAAGTTCAGTGCACAGTTCTATAGGTCGTTCGGAATAAGTGAGCACTACAGATTTAACCTTTGAAAAAAGTCACTAGCCGTTACTGCATATGATTCAAAGTTAACAATAGTTACCTTACTGCTTGTATGGTTGGCAGCGTATTGCTGTAAGTAGTTCCGTGTATTTTCCTATTTAAATACAGCAATACTGAAATAAACTGAACTAAATTTGACATAACTATGTTTTACATAATTAATAAACGTTTTTTGTCAAGCTATATAGGTTCCTATCGACTGCACAATTTATCTTAAACGCGCAAGCATTAAGTGACGTGTCCAGATAGGTTAGACATTTCCAGTCGTTGAGACGTTGCGCGCGGAAAGATACGAATTTGCTGAACAGAGAAATTTAACAGGGCTTTTTTGAGTGCTCACTTTATTCCGAACCGCCTATACCAGAGTTTCGCATACACCCGGTTAGTAAATTTTGAAGTACGGCAATCTGAAAATGCCGTTTTTAGCTACGTTAGAAAGCTTCGAAACAGTGTTTTTAAAGAGTATGGTGCCTTAACAATGTCATTCCATATTTGTCCAAAGTATGTTTTCTTTTCGTACATCAGTCCAATAAGCATAATGTGTTTAAAAATACGCACATACGATTCATTTGAAGTGTGTGGTAGACGACACGTTTAACCAACGTAGTCTTTACTCCCTTGATTAAGATTCCTTTTTTCACTCCGTAGAATTTACCCTGGTGTCTTCTCGTCCTGTATCTTCATTCCACCGTTTCTACAACCTCGCCCCTTCTCCTAATTTCACGTCATATCCTTCGGAAAAACCAAAAAGTCAGGTATATTTCTCAGGCAGAACAGTAGGCTCCGAAGAGCACTAGCCTCCTCTCAACATTTTCACCACAAATGTGCATTTATAAAAAGTGTCGTTACCATTTTTCTACAACAATCTGTTCTGTAGAGTTAACAACATGTCCTGTATTAGGAATTTGTTTTTTGCTCCTTTTACAGAACAGATTGTTAGAAACTATCCAATTAGTAACCAGACTGTATTGCTGTTCATATTTTTAGAGAACCATGGTACCTACAACAGTTCGTCTTTTACTACCGAAGAGGGAAAAACTACGTATCAGTTAACCTCGTCACAATATGGGAAGAATAATATTTACGATTTAAAACTGTACTGGAGGGATGTTGCGATTTCTTACAGGTTAGAGTGTATCTACAGCTTTATGCCTAGAACAGTGTTAATCGTTCTAAGTGCTATATATGTTGATTAAAATCCGAGATCAGCCCTGAATGAATTTGTACTCTTAAATAGTAAACATGCGTGTATGGTTTTCATAATTGCGAGGGCTTTTATAACAACGCAAATTTCATATCCATCGCTTCATAATGCTTCTTATCGTATTGTTGCTGTTCGTGTAGGAGGAAATTGGCCGGATCTTACGTATTGATGAAGAAATGAAGTGTTGGGTATGTTGAAAACTGACGTCGCACAGTGAACGGAATAACATTAAATGTTATTGATGCTTTCCAGTTGCAGTACGACTTTATCGCCTGGCTAAGTGGATCAAAGCAACGAAGTAAATAAAGACTGAAACAAAATTGCTTCGATTTGTTTATGGTGATTGGACAGTAAAAATCAGCTTCTAGTATAATATTTTCTAGGTTAGGTGACGTAGTAAGGCTGATCACGATAAAGTGTGCACTTTTTATGGCCATTTTAACCAGCGTACTAACTACTGTACACGTTAAATTGTGGCCTCGGGCGTACTTTTCCAATAATTTTGAAATATACAGGCTGTTGCAAAATTCCATGTCAATATTCTAGGGGAACAATCCTCACGTGTAGAGGAACAAAAAGTGTTATATGAACATAGGTCCAAAAACGCACCGTTTCTGCGCTACAGTTGGCATACATGACGTACAGTTGGCATACATGACGTATGGTTGATAGCGCGCTGGCAGGATCATGTTGCTGTGTCACAGTTGTTCCTATTGTCTATGTGTTAGTGGCGTAGTGTGTGACATAGCAACATGTTATGTACTGCTGTAATGACGCCCCACAGCAACATTAACCTACCCGTGCGCTATGCAACCATACGTCATGTATTGCCAACTGTAGCGCAAAAACGGTGCGTTTTTGGACCTATGTTCATATAACACTTTTTGTTCCTCTACACGTGAGGATTGTTTCCCTAGATTGTTGACATGGAATTTTGCAACATCCTGTGTACACCCTTGGTTTGCTGAGTTCCGCGACAGTTTTCATAATATTACTTGGCAGAGATAAAGACATATGCTTAAAGGAGGCATTAAAATACGTACCTAATTTTCCGCGTATATGTTACTTAAAAAGTGAAGGTTCTCTGAGCAAGCCTAATACGGTACCGGAATTCATTTAGCTAAACACGACATATTACTACAAAAATAAACATCCTTGGATATTTAACAGTAAAATGAATGACCAAAAATTATGATGCTGCATAATGATCCACAAAAAAAGTTCTTAACTTTCCGCCTGCTCTTTAACCATTGCACAGCTTTAATGTGCGAACTCCAAGTTTTAGCGTAGTCATTAAACTTTGGCAGATATCCAGTAACTTTAGATTACTTTCGAATTTTGATTTAATGGATCGCTCTTACGTGTACGCCTGATTACCAGCTGCATAAAGAATCCTCCATGCAGGTTTTAATCTGGTTTTTTAGTATGTCATTGTGCATAACTTATCATTAACCCACCGAATAACATGAGCTAGTTAGGTAGATTTATGATTCGACTTATATCATCAACAGAGACCGTACACTCAAAATGCCGAGTCTGTTCAGGGAAACTACGGGCGTGTGGTAGGTATAGACAGTACATGGTTAAATTGAGAACTTTTCAAGATCGCCTTGCCCATAGTAGTAATAATATTTATAATGATGATGATAATAATATATTTAAAAATTAACTCTGACAAAAAATTTTGTGTTCGCTGGACTCGATCTTATTACTAGGCCTATACTTATTATACAAAGGGTGGGAAGGTACTAATTGGGAGAATTACGGAAAAATAACCTTGAATAGCCCATGCGGATTTTGTTTTCATGGAAGAAAATGCACATTAAAAACCTCAAGAAATTCTTTTATATTATTACAACCATATCGTGTTTATTGAAGTAAATTTTTTATTTCACCAGGCATTGTTTGCTAAGATATATATTTTACGAAATTTTTTGTTATGTCAGCTTGAAATGTTTTTTGTTATGTTGTTATTAGGAAACCGAACTTATGCACACATAAAAGTAGTCAACAAATTTTTCGAGAAGTGTGGTCGAGAAATGTTTTGAAACATCATCTCACGCAGTTTGATTTTAACTGATGGCGTTAAACTCGATGGCCATTATTGCGTAGCATTTTGTTGAACCTATATTTGCTTGGAGATTAATAATAGGCATTTTTTGGTGAATATAACTGGAAAAATAGTAAAAACAGCAGCTGGTGAGAGTACCTTGGAAATTTTTCTCACAGAAAAATTCTTAAAATTTAGACTAATGCTCAGTTCATGTTGTATTTATTTTGCAATTGTCTAAGATCTTTGGACTGTTGACTCGAAAAAATAGCATGATTTATTCCACAAAACATTACGACGTTCATAACATGTAAAACGCATTAAAATATTTAATAGGTAACTTGACTGAGTGTCGAGAGAAATGCTTCTTGTTATTATTAATTTGTTTCTAGAACTCTACAAATATGATAAACCTCATGTAAAATCAGCACAAAATTATTTTGCCATAATCTGAATATGTTGACCGTACCTACAGAACTAAGTAAGGCGCTTAAGGAGATGACTGCATGCGTTGAAATATTTATCATTACTATTTACAGTTTTATGTCATATAAAATTCAGTATATAATTTTCATGACTGTCACAAGATATAGGAAACGTGTTGTTATAAATACTTGAGATAGGGTAACTCGGGGTAAGGTTAATTCTACTACAAGTTAGGAAGATCAATGTTATAAGTTTGGCACAAGGAAAATTTCTGCCACTTGAGTGCTGGTATCGCTAATGCACCAAACTGACCAATCACAGAGCTTTCCTGAATTTTAAGATTTATTAAGTTGATAATTTAAAACGCGAAATTAGTTTATTTTCACTTTAAAATCAAATTAAATTACAAATATAATTTCCAAGTTCATTTAAATTTAATTTTACTACGGTTTCGTATTTATCTGGTCTCTTAGCGATCGAAGCGAAACTAGTGGCAGAAATTTTCCCTGTGCCAAGCTCTCCCATAGTAAAACGTATTTTATTTCTAACCTGTAGTAGAATTAACCTTACTCGGGGAAAGACACCAACACTTAAGGAATTGTAAAGCTGAAATGTTTGAATAAAAGTGCTAACGATAGGATACAATTTTCGTTAGATATTTTCGTAAGTCAGTTATGAGATAAAGGTTTATTTAAAATAATGTTGACATAATAATTAACGAGACGTAAAAATCCTGTATGTCTGGCATCTTCCTCCAGCTGGTATTTTCTCCCGTGATACTTCACACGACTTTATTATGGCAAAAATTGAGACACATTGCAGCCACATTATACTTACACTAAGAGAGTAATAAATCTGCTATTAAAATTTTTACGTATAATGTTCAGAATGTAGCGTGTCTAACGCAATTTTATGTTTTTTTTTTACTGATAAATTTAGATATTAAAGTGTAAAATACGGACTCTGGCATTTTCAAGCAAAGATACGTGCTTAGTTTCTGCTTCGAGCTATTGGAATATAGTATTGTTGTTTTAGTGTTTTTCTTTCATGGTACATTGCTTCAACGTACGATTATCGACAGTCCACAACGAAGTAGATTTATTCGTTTCCTTCTTTTTAAATAAAAAATAATATTTTACTTCATTTAGTATTCAGTTATGAGTTTCCGAATCATCAGCGACCGAGTAGGCTGTGTGCGTACCTTCCCAACGGGTCTTCTTATTACAAAGCACAATTAGGCAACTATAAATCCCCTGATTCATTCAGCACCAGATAAATATTATGTAATAATATTTTATTAATGTTTACGAATCGTTATAGTAGATTTCGAAACATGTCTCAGGCTGCAAAGACTTTATTTTCATCATCATGGAAAGTCTAGTGCCAATAATGCAAGCTGCATTCGGAATGGAATTATTGGTCTAGATTTGGAAGAAATTTTTTACGTTCGGACATTCTTTACAACTTCGATAGTGATTTTATTTAGCCCTGAATAAAATTTTTACACGAAATTTTATTACTTAAAACAAACAACAGCATACAGGAAAGTTGAAGACTGAACATTTACAATACTTCCCCATCATCATTGCAAACTGATAAACTTATTTTAGAACAGTTTCAGAGGAATTTACACATGAGAAAATTTCATTTCAGCTAAGTATCTACTGCCAGACCCTTCCTTGGGACCAATGTATTTTCATTCTTTTCCAATATACTCACGCCTTATTTCAAGTGAAAAAAAAATGTGTTAAGCTCGACTCAGTGAAGAGGAAGCCGAATGCATTACCTCGGAGCGAGTCAACCAAGGATGAAAGATTAATCGAGATTAGATATTCTCGTTACCGCGAATAAAATAATAAATCACCTAAATGTCTACCTGAAAGTTATTAATTCACGAAACTAATTTTTTTCTGTCTAATTAAAAGTTTTATGGACTTTCGTCACGAATGAGTGATGTTTGATTACTGTCCATGTATATTACATGGAAATGTATTTTAGTTGTTTGAAAGACTAGAAAAACAAACAATCGCTCTTAATACTGAATGTAATTAGTGCTCACTTTTTATTTAAACACGCTTAAGAAATAATGAAACTTAATATATTTCAGCTCGTAGTTGCAACTGATCAAATGTGAGAACTTAAAGTTAATTGCAAATAAAATTATTCTAATTTTTGTCCCGCAATAATTTGAATTAAATACGCTTTAACTATAACGACTGATTTGAATAAAAGTAAAAAAATCTGAAAATTACATTTACAGAAAGTCGTTGAGTAATGCACGTATTTTTCTTTTCGGTTGGCTTATGTGTGAAAATAATGACTGCGATGAAGATTTCACATTAAAGTTGCACGACCATGATGCTATTTCATGATACAACTTCAAAGGTAATATTACTTAACTTAGTTTACTTTTAATAAGTAACGCTCACGTATATGTCCGTGCGGAATAAAAATCATTTATTTAACACAACACTTTTAGTGAACAGTCAGAATAATAAAGAATGTTCTCTGAATGTTGCATCACTTTGTATGTTTATCATTTACCCAAAGAATAAAATGGGTTAGTTTTAAAAGCTTTTTCAGAAATGTTAGTTATATTTTCATGTATTATTATAATCACACAATGTAATTGTGCGCGACCATTAAATATTAAATTTGCTTAGCATATGTTAATAAAATTGAATATAGTGTGTAGATGTTTAGCGATTGCCCAAGAGGAGAATAACAAATAATTCACCGAAATACCCGAACATTTATTATCTTATAAACGAATGCAAAAAAACTTGTCTGTTATTTAGTTACACGTCAACATTATGTACAGCCTGCAAGCAAATTATGGTATACATTTTATGTAACACTTTGATTTTTTAAGTTTTATACATACCTATTTGTTTGGCATCAGGTTAATTGAAACTTGTAACTGATTTGTTATGGCAATTTAATATCGACTTTGGCCAACTACCTTCCCCTTTCCGCTGTGTACCGATGGAATGTTTTTGAAGATTTTCGTGAGCAAACAATAAGCAAGTAAAGTAAGTGGGCTTCACGTCTCATCGACAGTGACGTCATTAGAGACGGTGAGACACAACTTGGTACAATGGCAGGAGCTGGGAGAGGAGTCAGCCATGGCCTTTGTTAAGAAACCACCGCATCATTCACCTGGAGCGATTTCGGGAAACCATGGCAAACAATAAACAAATTAAAATATTTGTTAGAAAACCTAGTAGTACCCTATAACTGAAACTGCAGTGTTTTATTCAATTAGCCAGTAAATCGAAAATAGGAAATTTTTATGCCATTTACAGTTTTTGGATTACTGTTGCTGTGGATTCCATTTGACTGATCTTTGTCGAGGCGATTTATTGTTATAATTCTTTAAACATTCTTCAAAATATGTTCGAGTGCACAGCTGATAAACTTCGTCAAATTAACGTCCACTGTCGAAACTCTTATTGTCGTGGATTCTTCGTGAGTACGAAAACATCGTCGTTAAACGGAGGAGCACTCCGCCTGAAGACCTCCGCTAAAACAACCGGTCGCCAAGGTATTTATCTTTGGTCGCCAAGAAACGAACGCTCTTGCTTTCTCTTGCCTCTTACCTCCGTATTTCTTTCTCTTTAGTCTACAGTGTTCCCACGGGAATCCTCCAGCTCTCCCGGTCGAAAGCCTACGGGGTTCCGTGGGCATGCGCCCTATTAGCAGGATAACTGACGGTGTTCTACAGACACTCATTCCAACTATTCATGTCCGCAGCAAATGAATACTTCAGCCGGAACAATATAGCTCCTTGACAATAGAATACATCTGGCTCCGCAAAGACACTGGAAGCAGGCACAATACATTTCACCCTTAACGGGTTTGGCTTGGCGTCAAGAAGACGTTTCTTTTCTTTAGCCACACTTATCCCCCCATGCCTTTCTTAATTAACGGGAAATTCATACAGGAAGTGGATTTGGACAAACTATTTGTGTAGGCCTACCTTCGTTCACAGATGCTATACTATAAGAAAAAAAAATCATAACCTCAGCAGGAATGTAATTCTAGATTTGGTAAAAGAACCATCAGCGTTGCTTCTTAACACAGGTTATCAATTACAGTGAACTTTAAAATGAATATTTTTTGTGAGGATTCACTTAAGGACGTTGGACCCGTAAAAATTCAAAATTTTATATTTGCGCCAAACACTGGTCATCTTTTACACATCAGATGACATGTCATTTCCCCGAATAAAAAAAAACAGGTCCCATAGTTTTAGCATAATCACCTATCAAAGTCGCAAAATGGCAGTTGCGGTGTAGCCAAAATAATAAAAAATAATTATTTTGTAGAAACAAGATTATTCATATTAATTCTTAATGATGTGAGCTACTTCAAGACACTTTTGCGAACACAAAGCGATAGGTTTTTGTATTTTTAAAAAATTTATGAAAATGAGTAAATTTTTGCATAACTTTGACTTTTGGCTACTACTGAAATTTTCAAAACTAACTTTTGTCAACCATGTCATAAAATGCATTGATGCACTGACTATCAGTTACTGTAATTTTGAATTTATTAGTTAATTACTTTTTTTGATTTTGGCTACACCGCAATGGCCCGTTTGTGACTTTTATGAGTGTTTACGCAAAAACTATGGGGCCTAATTTTTTTTTATTTTGGGAAATGACGTGTTATCTGATGTGTAAAAGTTGACGAGTGTTTGGCGCAAATATAAAATTTTGAATTTTTACGGGTCCAACGCCCTTAAGGCTATAGTTATTCTATGAAGAAACATTAGCTTCAAACTAACCAACAGGAAAAGAAATTTTCTACGATATGTTCGGATGCATTGATTAATGATGTTGACATTGGTGATTCTTGCGTCAAGTCACGGAATTTACACAAATAAATTGATTCTCTTAAGAATTTCTTATATGTTATATACGAAACATGGTCTGGTGTAACCACTTACCAATCACAACAATAACGCCAAGACTCCATAAAAATATTTCACTGCGAATAGCGAAGCACATACGCATACATGCTAGTATATTAGTTTTATTTAAAAAAAGGTACGTGAACTCAATATTTAAATGCATATAACTATACATAGTCAATTTGCCCTACAAGACCTAAAATAAAAGTTTGATTCGTTGAAACATTTGCATGACTAAAATTGTGATATGATTTTCTGTCTTTACGTATGGTACGACAGAACATGTAAACTATTTTACATAAAACAATATAATTTGTATGGTGATGGTATTTTTTGTGGTATTATGTGACGTCAAGACTCACTTTTGTTAGGAGATATGGAATTTTTGAAACTTAATTTAGATTTACGAATACTTTATCGCCTAAGCGGTTTAGTGTAGTTCTGTTATAATTTGACGTGTGTAATTATCATGGTGTGTTTGGTGAAATACAATAACTTTATTTGCACTTACAAGGGTGGGAAATGCGAAACCTTTATGTAACGGAACTGTCTGGCCATTGAGGAAACATCTACTGATAGTAACCGAAGTAACATACTTGACATTCAACTTTTACACTATAACGTAAGTACAGTTACAATTTATTAAAGTTTAAGGGCGTCAGGCAAGGGGTTACCAGTAGAATGGAAATATAATTTATTTCAAAATGTATAAACGATCCTGTTTAAGAAACTACTCTCTGCTCTGCATTCGCTGTGAGTTTCTTATAATTTGCATGATTTACATATGGTGCTGAATTTTTTACTCACATGAGTGTACACACGGCGAAATGACAGTGGAATTTGTAATATTCTGGCTAGTTTGCGATAAGCAATAACCAATGTTTCGCTGCAAACGAATTACCACTTATTTTATTCTCAAAATATCTGAAAACGGGCTGGCTGATTTGAGCAGTAACTGTTTTGTCCTAGTTATTGCTGTTAGTCTAACAAGAACTCCACACCACAGCAGGTCTGCGCATAGCCGTCTCAAAAAACACGTAACAAAAGTGTAACCAAACACGAGCCGGGCGGAACCAATTCGACCGCGACAGCTGAGGCGGAGTCAATATACGCTTAGGTAATTGGACGTGGGGTCGGACGATTGCTGTGCAATCACAGGTTCTGGCCGATTGTGTGCGCAAATCATTACCGCTGAAGCGCAAACAATAGCCGGACGCCACTGCTGATACGCATTCAGCGAATTTCAGTTAGTTGCAGCCTGGAAGGTTGTTACTGGTGGCTTGAAGTGCTTGTTGCTGTGATCAGGGCTTAAGCAGTGTACTGTTAACATTGAGGTAAATTTACTATACATGTAATGGAAACTAATTATATCTACATGTAAAAGAAAATTACTCCCCACATGTAAAGGGAAGTTACACAACTGGTAATGAAAATTTTCGTTACTTATTGGGGCAGGCCCTCTTTGACAATTTTAGGCTACATAAAGCCCGAGCGAAATTTCCTATTCGTTTGTGTGGCGAATACACTACCGTGTGGAAATTTATACACACGTACGGAAACGATATTTCCCCTCTCACGGTTGGGGAATATTTCCGTACACTTGACGAGTATAATTACTAAGTTTTTGTAGCAACTGTTACACCAAACTCAAAAGGGGTAACAGAAAGCGGCGTCAGAATTGTGGTAGTGTTAGAGGAGTAGCCTACTTATCATCCCCCGTATTCTTGGTAAGGAACCTCAAAGACTCCGCGAAGAGGCGCAAAAACGAAAACTTTTGTATACATTTCAAAATGGTGGCAATCAATTACGTGAGAATTACACGTATATTTAAGTACGTAACGGGAATTTTCTTCATGTAAATACAGGTTTTCAACCAAGAATGGGACAAAGTCATTTAAGTAAAACGAACATTGATTTTAGAAAATGTTACTTCAACTTTATGCATAGAAGAATGGTCGTCTTTAGCAGTAAAAGGCCAGGGTCTTTCTTGGATGTGGCAACGCTGCATCGGGGACCTGCTGCTGTCCGCTCCATGTTTGCGTAGTTACGTTGTCGTGTACAATTCAAAATAAAGTTGCACCTAGACACGCTGCAGACTATAGGTAGAGTCCCGGATATTTCGTGGTTCAACGACCAGCAGTCCTGTGTACACTCTGTCCTCAGCTACTTGTACATTGGCTGCTGCTCCAGTGAGTGGCCAATTGAATATCTGACAATGTAGCGCGGGAGTCCATGAGTGTTTTATGCATGTCCGCCATTGGTTCGGAGTCCTCAAAGTCACATTTAATAAACAATGACCCAATCGAAAAACTTTCCAACATATACATGACTTAGAAATCCAACCTCTTCTCAGCCGAATCCGCGAAATTTCCGCGACTCTTAACTAGAGGGAAGTAAGTAGTGACAGACAGCAGGTCTCCGAATGCAGCGTTGCCACATACAACCTACTACTAAAGACGATCGTGATTGAAATTAATCAGAAAAGCATTTTTACACTGTATTAAACTCCCTCACACACAAAATATAAAGACATGTATTCATGACTTACCTAGGATTCGAACCCAAAACCTTCGAATAAAATCTTATTAGTGACCTTCGCTAAATAGTTTAGCTCCTATTCAACACAAGTTAATGTGAACTTCTTGATTTTCGAGTGTATATGTACAGTACACAGAGAATATTTATGCCTGGATTTACGTGTTAACTGTTCACGGTAAAAGCACTTAACTGCTAATATATATATATATATATATATATATATATATATATATATATATATATATATATATATATATATTTGTTACGGCATCAAACGTTTACTTTTGAGTGTATTGAACTCCGTAACCTAAACTGAGGTTACTTCAGCTCTTTGTAGGTCTACTTCAACCCGCTAAAATGATTAGCTTTGGGGTATTTTGATTAATAAATAAGTAATTTGAGCTGAGTGTTTAAAAATATGGCTTGAAAGTTTCTTCAGTAAGCTACATAAATACAACATTTTGAGTGGGAGAATGTTATCGTCTTTACACTTGAGGATGTTTAAATAATACAAAGGTGGCTGAAAATATATAAATTCGCTGTAAGGAAAAACTTATCAGAGACTTTATGAGTGCTCTTTTTACCGTATATTTACCTAGCGATGTGGTACAACCGTAACACGTTGGACTCGCATTCAAGAGGATCCGGGTAAGATTCCTAGTTCCGGCCATCGTGATTTAGGTTTTCAAGAATTTCTTGCTGGGACGGTTCCTTAATATAGGTCAAGGTCGATTCCTTTCTCAGTACCTGTCATAGTATATAGTTATGTGCAGTTTAAGTGTTTTCAATGACTTCACACTCAACGAGATATAAAGTACAATAAAAATAAAATAAAGAATACTGAGATCAGTCAAAAGGAGTTTGACTGCTCTCATTTTAAAAATCATTTCAGTTAAAAATATTTATACAATGTAACATTTTATGTGGCTCTTTCTCGTTCTTCACTTGTGTCAGGATGAGTGACTCATAATCAAAATTCACGCAGACACCCTAGGCTTGTAAAGGTAGGAAGGGAGTCTCAGGTGGTGTGATTTGTTGGGCGCGCAGCCGGGAAAAACAAACGCGTCGCTTTTATTCGGGAAATGTCGAAAACACGTCGGCATGATGAGTAATGGGAGCACTTGCTAACGCTGGGAGCGGAGAGCTCCACGTTTTTTTGATTTGTAGCGAAGGCATAGGGCCACCATGAAAAGCGGGCAGCTGAATGGTCATGTAATCTAGTTAGCACGCCCTAGTCACAAGTCCTTGGAGACCACAGTTCTGCAGTACTGATTGTTCTTTGCTCTGTCCACACCCTCGTACATCCGCAGATATAACTACTGCTTCGGCCGGACAATTTTCACTGCTGGTGACCTCTAAAGCACCTTCTAATCTCACACTTGATTTTCTGATATCACATTGTACTGCAAAAGCGTATGTCCACAATACGCCGCTTAGTAATTTGCTGCTATACCAGGAATCATCCAAATAAATGTATTACACTCTATCCTAAGAAAACTGTAACATGTAGGTTTTATTAATCGTGCAGTCATGTTCCAAACTACAGTATTTAAATCTAAGAATCTGTTCGTTAGTTACTCCAAACTCGTTACGACTGGCACGTACAGAAAGTTTTGCAGCATATGGGAAATATAGTGAGAAAATATGGTTTCAAAGGATTTAAAACAACTTAGAGAAACTTGATTGTGATCCCATTCTGTATGCTGGAATTCTTCCCTTTAACACTGCAATTTCTTACGTGCTGCAAATATGTCCTTAACAATTCACCTAACAAATTATTCTCAGTGCAAGACAAATAGGTTACATCTGCAAGCATAATTAATATATTTTTTTAAACCGGCAGTAAGATAATACACAACGTGCCCTTTATTACAAGATCTTACTCTACAGGGTAGCTGCACAAAATTTATTTGTGGGTAGTTGATACACTTTTACACAACACACAGAATTATTTAAACTCACAGCGTGGCGAACACCTTGACATTTTGCTCGTTAGCTGATAGCAGCTTCAACGTCGTTCAATAATCCTTTACCAATCATCTACCGTTGACTTGGCATTTAAATAAATATAAGTAGCAATATATTTAAAATTAAAATATTTATCATATTGAGAAGTATTTCGACATTATCACAAACGACTGGCACTTTTATATAGGTAATTTGTTTTGGAATAACCTCTGAAGCTTATTTATTGATTTATATTTATTAGGTGCCTTCGAACATATTCACGACCTAGGCAGAGGTACACAGTGGGAATTATAAGGTAAGTGGATTTGACGTGTCGTCTGACAGCGAGGTCATTAGAGACTGTGACACACAACTTAGTACAATGACAGGAACTCGAAGATGAGTCAGCCATAGTTTTTGTTGTTAAGGAACCGTCCCAGCATTCTCCTGGAGCAATTTAGGGAAACCATGGAAAACCGAAATAAGGATTGCCGGAACCGGGGATCGAACCCTAGTCCTCTCGTATGCGAGTTCAACGTATTAACGTTGCACCTCCTCGCTCGGTCAGTGGAAATGGATGTATATTTTTCACGTAGGGTGATTTACGAGGATTAACCTCCGTACACATGTCTCGTTCTCTACATCATTTAGAGCAAAATATGTCATATAAACAGGGCTAGGAATACTTCGCGAGTTCAACGACCAACGTGCTAGAATCCATTATCCTGTGTATACCGAAGACCTACCATTTGTCCATTTCCTGCTACTCATTCAGACAGCAGACGATGAACGAATAGACGGGGCTTGAGTATGCATATGACATTGAATTCTAGCATGCAGGTCATTTACCTCGCCAATTTTTCCTAGCCCTACAAATAAATGTGGTGGTGCCCTGGTGAAATGAAAATCGGCAGTTGTACTGCTACGTCTAGTTAATCGACGGACCACATTCTACACGGGATGGCATAAATAATCTGCACTATTCCCGAGACGCTTGACTGGTCTGGTTTATGTATAGGGACCTGAAAAATTCGCTTTTTCTCTTAAGCACACGCTAGAATTCGAGCGACTTTCGCAATTGGTCGTTGACTTATTTGACGTCCCCTGAAGACTCTGAACCAATAATAAAAATATACCTTAACGTGTCCCATGCCACCATGTCAGAGAGCAGCAGCGAATTTTTTCGGTCTTTATTTGTTTGTAACTGTTGATGCTCGAATACAAACAATATGTTCTGACGAAACATCACTGATGTGCTTCTGAAAATTTTTTGTCATGCATCAAATGCTTCGAATTACTCTGAACATTCTGGGAATAGGAATCACATGCATATTATGTACTTTTTTTTGCTCCAGATGATGTAAGGAATAAGTCCTGTGTATAACGGTTACTCTTCGTCAATCGTCAATCACGCTGTGTAATGTTAAAACTTGGCCTACTTTGTATTTCCATCACATTAGTGACCCCTTATTTTCACGGAATTAACTTTACACTAACATGTCTTGTGCCTTAAGCCTGGTTTACACCAACAATAGCACTGCTAATAACACGTGTTTACAACAAAGAGTTACTAATAATGTAAAAATTCTTAAAAATTTGTTGGCAACATCATGTTATCAACATTGTTGCCGACATTATATTGTTATTAACTTTGTTAATATTTATAACAAATATTATATTTGTTACCAACATTTTGATGAAAACATTTGCTAGCAGCAAAAGTTATGTTCATAACGTTATTTACCCGACCCATTCTAGGGCGGTATAGATCAAATGATTTTAGCAACAAATGTTACTAGCAATGTTTTCAGCAATGTTTTAGGCATTTTTGTCATCAACATTGCCATTAACTTCATCATTCTTACAAATTTGTTACTAACATTGGTGTTTTCAGCAACGTTAATAACACATTTGCTACCATCATTGCTATAAAATTGTGTACCATAGCTTAGACATTGTTGATAACATTTTTGTTCCTAACATTTTGTAATCAATATTGTTGCTGTTCTTTTTTCGGTGTAACTGGGCTTTACATACACATCTACAGTTCTGCTTCATGCTCAGCGATTGAAGGTTTTAACTCTCACCCGTCTTGAGGTTCTACCTGCCAATTATAGACAGGAGGTGTTGCGGTAAACTCATTCTGATTGGTACAGCCAAATGAGAGATGTCTGCACAAAGACACGCTGCCAGTTACCACGAACGTGAGGCACTGAAACAAGATGATACAAATTTCTTTTCGCGAAAATCAGGGGTCCGTAATTATTAATCTTTAGTCCTCCACATCAATTAAAAGTTCAGGGTATTAAAATTTATAAATGAAACCAGTTGATACGAGATGCGCATACGTTCCTCGGCCGCAAACGAAGAGGATTAACCGAAGGCCCACTCGAGTCGCAAATTAGAACTCGTCTCCATTACAGCGATGAGACGTGCTGGCGTGATCATGATTTAGCACGCAGCCAAAATGAGTTATGGACACGCGGAGTTCGCTTCCCACACGCGGAGTACCGGCTGACGAGGCGCGGGGAGGATCCGGCAACACTGGAGATTAATCTTCCGAAGCCTACTGTTCGCCTGCGCTGTCTCATCCGGGGGTGAGTACTGAGTACATGCCTTGAAATATAAGGCTTTCCTTTACCTGTATTATCGCGGTTGTCACGTATAGTCGCCAGCACTGTTGAGTTCTACATGCTGGTCAAAAATGTGCTCACTTGGTTATGTAAGTGGGCTATACGTCTCGTCTCTTAGACTATGATACACAACTTAAGAGTACATGGTTTATAATTTAGCGCTATATGCATCAGTTCAGAAGTTTATTAATTTTCAGGAATAAAATGTATTTGTGTTTCACTATTAAGACTTCAGTTAGGTTAAAGTACAGAGTAACACTCTGTGGTTTATTTAAAGTTAGTGTTGACAGAATGTCAATTTATATGATTTCACGGTAGTGTTTTGGTGATATCCATTCGTGATATAAATTAAGCAAAATTCTAATGTGATGGGATGTATACTTTTAAGCTAAAACAATCGACATATTCTTTTGCCTCGACTCAACAGTAAGATCTGGTATTCCCCTGTCAGGCTGAGGAATGACTGAGGCGATGTAAGGAACGGAAGTGAGGAATGAAGAAACGGATGGAATGGGCACAACTTGAGGAACCATCCACCCCTTACCGTCTTAGGTTACTTTAGGCCCCCGTGCGAAAAATGTTGAAGTACATGTCACGTCAAACTACTCGATTGCAAAACGAATCCTTACCGAAGATACCAGACGTATTGCTCGCATGATATTAAATTAGCAGCTGCAGTTAAAACAAATGTTACATACTAAGATAATAACTGTTGTGTTTGCTATTTGAAAACGTCATGAATACATTTTTAATTTATAAATTTCATTATGATGGTGGCAGCGAAAACTATACTGTTCTTATTGTAACAACGGCTGTCAAAACTTGTCTGGTATATTATTGATGGCTGGTTACCTGAAACTGTGCAAATCAATGTTTCAAAAAATGTTATTCAGATTAATATCGTGATAAATTCATATGTGACGTAATGTTACTTTAAAATATTTTTTACATTTAATGACAGTGCATAGAGAATTTAGAGTAAAAAAAAAAAAAACAGGCGCTCTTTAACTATGTGAAGAAGTTAATAATGATCTTTGTAAGAATTCTCTGAGTTGGGCAGTAATGCAGAACCCACAAAGAAAAAAAAACGTTTTATGTTTGTAACGTTGAGTTGCAACTAGGTATTCGTACGTTTGTTCGTATAGCTGGCTAGGGTGGACGTTTGTAATGTTGCTCAAGGGGCGAGAAAGTCGCGAATAACCTCCGCGACTCGTCTCCGCATTGCAAGTTCCTTCCCGAAGGCAGAATACGGGAACTGGGACGAACTGTCAAGACTGTTTTGGACGTCCCTCCTCGCCTACTCCCTTCTCCAACCGTTTTACTAACGTGTATGTATGCGTGCTAATGAGCTACTCGTTAGCTCGGAGCGAGCCTTAGAGTCGAAGACAAAGGAGGCGTACCCTAAACTACCCCACGTTCCTTCAACCCTTCGTGAATTCCAGCCAAGCATTAAGAACGATACGTACATCTTGGTAACAAGTAAAACACAATGACTGCCCGAGTATTGCCTCTCATAAATGCCACCGATCCGTGAACTTTAAGGACCGCATTTTGTTAAGTTCTTCATTCGCGGTAATTAGAACCAGCTCGAGCCTGCACATTCGGGACAAATCCTGCCTCCTCGACTGATAGATAACAAAAGACAAACGTTTACCACGCTGCACGTACATTATAAGTTTTTTTATTTAATTTAACATTTACTGAATCCCACGCGAGTCGACATAGCTAAAATGGTATGGAACTAGTCATAAAATAGATAAACTTACATACTATATTGTATGAAAATGCACACATTTATAGAGAAATAATACTGAGAGAGTGAGAGCTATTTGGACAGCGCTCAACACAGAGGTCTTTAGCGCCGATGAGGGGGACATGAGGTGAGTGCGGAGCAGCGCCGGAATGAGAGGGCGGGGGAAATGGGACTAGTGGCCTCGTCAGTTCCCACATGCCAAAATCCGGGGACCGACTTCACCGGGAATCTAACACGGATCGCCTAGGTGGGCTGCGAATGGTCTGACTATTCGGTCATCGCGGCCCCTGAGATAGAATACTGTTAATTTTCTTATTCACAGTAAAAATCAACCAAGAAGCCTGATTAAAAAATCCTAACATTTGTTTTGGATCTCATAAGTACAATTATCGCCATACACACATTCATTCATTATATAAATGTATGATTGTTATACGTACACTGATACATGTATACAATTACACATTAGCACATCGTACATACATTGATACACTAATATGTGCACTAATACACGTGACGTGCGTGTTCTTATGCCGACATCATGTACAGGCAAGAAAATCAAAATCCACACATTATGTCCCAACTTTGACAAATACACTATGGATAAGATAAGGTCGAGGCGAAGGTAGAGCGGGTAGCTCAATTCGAGAGACAATTCCTTCGCATAGCCGGCACAAATAATGGATGAGGTGAGATGTGGATGGTGCAACGGCGGATTCAAGAAGTGGAATATCACCTATTAAACCTGCTGGATCTGTCATGTTCCCCACGTGCGAAAATCGGGATGACTCCTCCAGGAATCTGAACTGGATCAAAAAGGTGGTAGGCGAGTGGTCTGATTCCACAACAACGTCAATATCTATAAACATACATATACGTGGTTAATATTATTGATTCAGCGCTAACGGTGCAGTTTTGAAAACATTGTTTTTCCGCCCACTTTTTAAAATTCCGTCATGCTTAAAACTATTGCCTAACTGGAGTGTTTTGTTCAATACATGCCATCGGTAGCAAATTTTGCTAAGTCGCAGAAAACGAACATTTTCATAAAATGAATCAGCACGAGGAAACAAGGAAAAAAAAAGAAATAAATAAATCAAGGGAGCCAGGAATGGATGTAGTCAACAAACACACAAGTAATTCCGAAATAGGAATATAGTTGTTGAGTTATGAGCAACCAAAAACATATACCTGGTTTTCCTTTATACCGTATAATTCGGGAGGAAAGGGCAGTGTTCTAGGAGGTGACAGAACTGGTCATTGTGATCAAAAAACTTCATATGAACATGAGGTCAACATGTGTGACGGTTGTCGAGATAGTCCCATTTGAATGAAAAACACTAATAACCTGTCAAATTCTTCTTATAGTTTTATTTGCTTTAATGCTCTCGTTTCAGCTACAAGGAGATTGTAATAAACAAAAAAATTGCATACTAAGGAGTTTTGTATTTTCATCATGTATTATTTGAAAAAATAAAAAATAAATATTATTTACAAGAAATTGTTATTTAACATACCTTTCCATAGCATAAAAAACAGGATTTCATACCATGACATGATTTCACAATAAATTCTCAAATATTACACCATCGGCTTCAATGCTTCTGTCAACTCGCTGAATAATATAACGTGTTGCCCGTCGAGGTTCATCATGGCGTTCCTGTACGCCAGCAAAAACATCCATTATGCAAGCGAGCAGTTCATATCGTGTGTTAACTTGACGTCTGTAGACTTCATTCTTCACCCAACCCCATAAGCAATAATCTAAGGGGCTGACGTCGGGAGACCTTGGTGGCCAGGGAATGGTACTACCACAAATACAAAGAGAAATGTGTGTTATTCATTATGTATTACAATTTCCTTGTCACTGAAACGAGAGCATTAAATCAGGTAAACAGTACGATAAATTTGTCAGGTTATCATTGTTTTTTAATTCAAACGAGGATATATCTCGACAACCGTCACATATTGACCACATATTCATATGAACATTTTTGATCTTAAAGACCAGTATTATTACGTCCTAGAATATTGCAATTTCCTCTCGACTCATCCTGTATAACGACTATATTCCTATTTCGGAATAACTTGTTTGCCGACTACAGCCACGGTCTATGAAGGTAAGGTCTTGACACTGAGGAATGAAATGTGACTCCATTTTTGTCGCAGCGCTAGTAGTCTTTAAGTGGAAGATTTGTCTTGTTTTGTATTTGGCTCAGCAAATTTCCACAGTTTAAAATGTGTAGTTGTTATCGTAATTGCCTATATTGAAAATACAGATAATGTATATTCAATTTTGTATTTGATCAGATTTTCAACCATAAAAATTTAGTTTTTCAATCTTTTACATGTAGACACACATTGCAACGATTCTATAATTTTGTAGGGCAGGAAATAATAGGTTTTGTTCGAATGTGTTTACTAAAACAATAGTACATAATATTTTTTCTCACGCGACTTATATACACAGTTACACAAACATGCCAATGCATTTATGTATACGAAACATATATCTACAATACCAGCTTACCATATTAACATAATTTTATATAAACAATTGTAAAAATTGTAACACCTCCAGATGTCAACAATGTAATCTTCCACTAAATTACTACTAGCTCTCGGCGACAAAAAAGGAGTAACTTTCTCTTGCTGGAGAGCATACGCCGTGTCAAGACCTCTTCCTCTTAGACCGTGACTACAGCTAATTCTAGCTTCCTTGGTTAAATTTTTTTTTTCTGTTTTGTTGCCCAGTTTCTCGTGGTTATTCCTTTTATGTAACTGCGGATTTTCTGCGGCTCAGCAACATTAGCTAGCAATGAAGCGTATCTAACCAAAACTCCAGTTTGTCGTACATCCACATTGAAAAATATCAAAGATCTCAATTAATGAATTTTTTTAAATTGATGATTCAGTTATATTGTATGCTTCCATTGGAACACTATAGAATAATTTGTACTAAGGAAGCTTAATTGTGTACGAAATTCTAAATTGTTACATAGGTATTAAATAGTGCGTTATTATTATATCTTAAATCTTGTCATGTGATGGAAATTATTTACACGCGAATTCAATGTGTGTTGTAAATATGAATATGCAGTTTACACGGTTTCTTCAATAGCAATAATTTTAGATATTTTATATTGTTTAATGATTTTGGGTTCCATAGTATTTCCTATTCTGTTTTTGTTTTTACAAGATACTGGTGATATTTTTCAAGTATATTCACACCGCTTTAGTGTCGAATACTATGGAATATTAATTCCGTTTGTAAATACCGTTATTTTTTTTTAAATTTTATAAAAGTTGTAATTTTAAAAAATCCTGACTTTTTCTATGTCTGCTTTACTTCAAAACCATATGCTCCTATTATAAGTAAGAATAAGATTTCTAAAAATATTTAGATATAAATTCACAATGTAATTTTTGTTCAAAATATATTTTTCTTGCGTTAGTTGCGAAGGGGTTTTTTATTGGTAAATATACATAATTAATACTTCATATTTTATACAGCTCATTTTACCAAATTAGGCAATAACTGAATGCTACAGCATCACGGAGTAAATGTTTATTTCCACGCATGAAATACTGGTAGAAATACACGACTCCGTATTCTTCCACCTAAAATCAGAAAAAAATTGTACAGTATAATTTTTAGTGTGTTAGTTCACTACAAAAGAAAATAGATTTTATTTAACACAAGTTTCGAAATATTTTTTTAAAATTTATAGATGAATTAAATTCCGTTCTTTCAATATCTTGACTGCATATATCGAGCAAATTAAATTGGAACGCCAAATATTTAAAAGGTTTATGTGTTACTTTCCTGGAAGAGGCTACTTAAGAAAGCGACAGTTATTAAGAACGCTTTTCAAAACGCGAGCGACTTAGTTTTCACACGTAATGTACAGAGTAAAAGAGGGAGAAAAAAATGCAATTTCGGTGGTCGGACCATCTGCAAAGGCCTAATCGATTTCGTCGTAAATTACTTTGCCACTGGCTATGAGTGCCGGATTAAACTCTGAGATATCGAGGTAATCACCAAATCTTCTTGTAAATGGAATCCCTCTTCTGGGATTCGTAACTTTCTTCCTGCAGTTCAGCAGAACGAGACAACATTTTCTGTTGAGAGGCACAGGTTGGGGCTTACAACCTTAATAAGGGTTTTTTCTTCTAAATTCTAGCAAGCATTTCACAGTATCAATTAAGTTTTCAATAAATATCATTCAAGTCAGGGATCACGTGAATTTAATTATTATTAATATTTATTTCGTATAATTCAGCTGAAACAAAGACCCCATTAACGAATCGAGTATAACTTATCCATAGTACGTCGATGGTGAAATACAGTAACGGTGTTATCGACACGTAAAGTTTGTTTTTGCTACGTGTTACAAAAACATTGAAATTAAAACTCCATAATGAACTTTTCCGTAATTTTTTAAAAATCATACAACGGTTTCATGGTACATTTTATTTATTGAAAAAAAAATAGTTGATAAGTTCCTTATTGCATAACACCATAAACGTACATTTAAACCCTAATAGATTTCAGACTAGTAGATTTCGGTATAGTTAGAATTTTTCTCTTGCCAACTTTTCTTTTCAAAACACGCGATATCAAGTTTATATTTCTCGGATCCATACCAAGAAAGGTGATGTAATTGTAAAACATTAGATTAGAATCTGGACAAATATTCGAATTCGATTCCCAGTCTAGCGGTCCATTTGTGTTTCATGATTTTCCGAGACCACCCCAGGTGAATGATGGGGATGGGTCTGTACTACAGACCATGGCCACTTCCATCCATCTACTTGTTCCGTCTGTAATAACCTCGTCGATGTTGAAAAATTAAGCCATGCTGCCATACCTACCTAATTTATATTTTTCAAGCTGCACCAAAATACAAATTGAATGTAAACACAGTTATTTGAAAAATGTATGTTTTGTGTCTGAATTAAAAAAAAAAAAAAACAAAGACTATGTGGTGCATGATAAGCCAATGTGAATTACTGATTTTTTTTATTGTTACGTTGTTTAAAAACAACCATATATATTTGTATCGTGCTGTAGTAAAATACATTACTGCTACGTATAGAGAACCTAAAAAATTCGTATTTTCTATTCGGCGCCAGCTATAATGCAAAACTATAAGTTCGTGTAACTTACACAATATGGCTTCTGCCTTATTTGAGACCTACCAGAGGCCGCCGAAGCAACTATATGCAGACGCAACCACTTGGCATCACTGTGTCAGCGAGCAGCTAATGAGTAGAGACATGCAAAATACGCGTTATTTCCTGACAGCTGACTAGATTCCAAGCAACTATAGGCTCGTTCGACGTCTCGCACTGGCCGATATTGTCGTGACTTGCCGCGGAGAATGCTTACACGGTAGAGAGGCCTATCTCTCTAAAGACGTAACACACGTAAATGACAACACATAAAAGTTCGTGGCTAACTGAATTATACTCTGTTATGTATAGGAAAGTGAAGTTTAGTCTGCTACAAAATGATAACGCGAATTTTGCATGTTTACCAATGAGCAGCTTCTATCTGCTTGAATACACGGATATTTTTGGAGGTTTGCCTACAGTTCAGTGAACCAGCGAATTTTCCCGGTCTCTATGACGTAATTAGTAATATATCTATAATAATAAATCTATTATAGTCTTTTCAGAGTCACCAGGTAATATGCATGTAAAATTGGCCAGCACAAAAATGTAGAAAGGAAACAATTGATGTTTCATAAACCACTGCAGGGTTTTATTCAAAACAGATTTTATTACACAATATCAGCAACAAAAATATATCAAATATTCGCCGGCCTTAACCTCAATTGCTTTTATAAACTCAAAGAAGATAAATTTTGATTGTGACACGCAAGGAAAAGAAACCTAATCCCGGATAAAATAACGTTTCTGTAAAAATAACATCGAGGAAAGCTTGAAAAAGCACAGTTCGTACTCTCTTCTAGCTTTTCCAACACCGACAGTGACGAAGGAAAATAAAAGAGAAAATAAAACCTGAGACGAAGGAATGAACGTAATCCTTTTATTGGCTGAATGGTGCTAGAGAACCTGATGCACTAAAAAGAGGGATAGACGACAAAAATAAGGGTAAAATGCACATAAAATTAAATTCTCATAATTAGTGCAGAAAGTAATCTACACCATTAAGATGTTTGTTGTTCTTCATTATCCTGGAAGAAGATAAAATGTAATGCTAAATGTAAACAATGTACGCTTTCCATTTACAGCTTGTAGATCTGATTGTAAAGAACGGAAGTACTGCAATTAACTCGGAAGTAATAAAGTTCCAACATTCTCACTGCATCTGTGAAGTAAATCAAAGTTCTTGTAGTTAAATAGAAACGTAATAGTGTCTAAACCCCTGTAATTTTGAGTAAAATTGCACAAGACGCTTGGAAATTATAGAACAGGAACATTTACAAAATTTAAGTGCACCATAGGTAATAGTTACTGTAGTAGTCTAACTGACTTCACTTTTAACTTTTACAAGCGCTTATTGCAGTTGAACATAATTGAGTCAAAGCAGAGGAAAACCATACATATACTAAAACAGAAAACGAGGAAAACCTTCACCGTATTCACTTAAGTCATTTTGTGCGGTTGAGAATATTTTCAATCTTTGAAGATATTACGCTGTGAAGTATTGACAGATAATTCACCACACATATCGGAGTTATAATGTTAACATTTTCAAAATGTAAACAAAATATTTTTCATTGAAGAATTCTGGCAATTAACTATAATATGGTTGTCAACTGCCACGGAATTATTACAAAGTTCAGCCAGAGACTAAATAGTAATACAGACGTGAAATGATGTGGCTGTTCGTTTGATACGGGCGAACTTGGCCGCTTTTGGCTACCCGAGACTGTTGATTCCAGCCTCGTGTCTGTTTGGCTACTGCATATTACGATAGGTTTCCTATTGGCCTGACTGCCGGCTAGCAGGGCAGCCACCTTACGTTGATTGTCGGTAGGCGTCTCCGCCATGTTGCTGGCGTGTGTGACTGAGTTCGCTCTCCTACCGGCTATTTCACTTCTGCATTCCTAAATATTCTGTGGTTCAGCAATCACCAAATTACCTTCAGTTTTATCACCTTTGCTCGAAATGACTGTTGCACCCCGGCAACAAGTAAAATGCACAATGCGACGTGGGAAGGTTACGATAAAAGCTAATTCATAATGGGGCAAACAGACAATAAATCGTCACATACTTTAATATTGTGATGAATCACTTTACATGCTGCACAAAATTGAGAAGGATCTGTAAACCGAGTTTACTACGTTACCAACAGAGAGTAAACATATGTAGTTTCGGCAATAAATGACCAATGTATCAAATATAACATTATAATAAAAATGTTTAACATATTTCTGTTATTGAAGTTCGAAGTTTTAGTATCACGAAGGAGGGTAGATTTACTCTATATTTATGCAAATTGTACACTCACAATGTGAGCTATATTCCATTTGAAGCATAGGGAATGGTTAGGATCTTATTCTGAAGGGTAAGGCACTAGCGGTTAAAATGTCTGGAACGTATGGGGAAATTAAGGTACCCGAACCAAATATGGCCGGCTTAAGTTTAAAACATCACGTGTGCTTAAGTCATTTATTACATTATTAATATAACACATGAATGATGTAAGGTATATATTTATGAATGATGTACGTTCATACTGGAGACTAGTATGTATCGATCCCATATCGATCTCGGCATTACCACACAATGACGACAGGCGGCCATATTGAGAACTGGGCCATATTCGGTATATGTACCTTACTTTGATAAAATCATGATAACTTCAGCTGGCCGATCGAAACTACAACCTCCCGAATGTCACGTGCTGCACACATATCTCATGGTTGGAAACCTGGTAATTTCACGGGTTCAAGAGCATTCTGGCTAGACTCCGCAGGTCTATATGTGGTCCGTCCTCAAGAACTTGTTCGTTGGCTGCTGCTCCAGCGGATGGCCAGTTGTACATTTGACATATGGTAGCAGCACGGGTGTCGGTGAAATGTTTTCAAGCAGATCTGCAATTGGCCTAGAGCCTCCTGATGGACGAGTTTCATAAACAGCGATCTAATCATGAAAGTAATTCACATCTCCAGGTGTTTAAATAAAACTTTTCCTGAACGAATTCGCGAAATTTCATGGAGTCTATTCATTATGAAACATGTCCAGCAAAGAGTTCTGGGATAAAACACCAAAAGCGTTTTACCATGTGATTTCATTGAACTTTTCAAAAGAGAAACGATTCAACAACTGGCCATGACCGTTACTTTATCTTATCTTGTGCCAGGGCTGCCCGAACACTACACGGTGGCTTGGGAAACCCGTGCTCAGTAGTCTATAAACGCTACTTAATAAAATATAAAAACATTTATTTGAGTCCTTTTTTCTCACAGAAATGGGGCCTTGCTTCAAAGAGAAGAACATTTTTGAAACGTTTATTTGAAGTTCATAATAATTTTCTTTTAAACGTTTTCGTTGAGAACAAAAATCTAATTTTTATAGCAAATAATTTTTTTTCAACATAAATATTGTAAAAAATCAGTCTTTACCGCAGCGATGCAGTAGATAAGAGTGCAACCCAGTAATCACGCCATGTCATTGTAGGTACGCCATGCCAGATTGGCAATGGTTACATAACGATACGGTGCAGATAGTGCAACCCAGTAATCACGCCATGTCATTGTAGGTACGCCATGCCAGATTGGCAATGGTTACATAACGATACGGTGCAGATACGGTACTTATTTAAGATTTAAATAATTTTTTTTCTTTGTAACTGTCGCCATGTTTATGACTCAGTGAATTTGTTTTTGGTCTGACCGTCATATTTTGTAATTTGAACAAAATATCACGATCAGATCAAATACATATCAATCTTACTTTACTGTTTAGGTTATGCATTTGAACACATAAAGTTGTCACAACTGGTATTAAAAAACTATATACTGATTATTAAGTAATTATACGCTAGTAATTTCGATGCAGTATCTGTACTGCTGTTGAGTAGGGTAAACTGCATAGTCGAAATCTCCAAATTAATTCCTTTTTAAAATATGTAAATACAATGAAACATTCCGAAGACAGGTAAATGAAGGTGCTGGAACCAGCTGATACCACCATCGTTCCGTTAATTTATGTTGACCTTACCTAAAGCAGCATCACCATCAACACTATCTATTAACTTAAATTGAAGTTACGCGGTCAAATTTAAATGTAGGCCTAGTTTCTTCCCGCCAAATATAGATTCGAGCAGAACTACTACCACCGCGTTCTCGGCCGCATAACCACGGTACACGCTGCGTGCAGAGTTTCAGCAAATATAAGTTTATTGGAATACTACTTAACGCACATAAGTGATGTCTGCTTAGAAATAACATTCAAGAACCTGATACGTGTGTGTACCCATTTCAGGTCTTCCAGCAATCATTTAAGCTTATTTCATCGCGGTCAAAAGTTGGCGGGAATTGTTTTTTCATAGTAAATTTAGGTTTGAACATTTAGGTGCAATAAGCGTGTACAATAAAACTTCATATCTAACATTAAATTATAAAATTGTAGGGTCACCACTGAATGTACCGTGATGCGAACGATCGGCGAGAAGCCTGCGCGTCAGTTTATTGAATTGCGCCAGAGCGCGTGGTGGTACATAATTCAACGCTAAAAGCATTGATCTATAATTGTAGATTTCTTGAAGCCAATTTGCGAAAATTAAACTACAGCAATCCTAGAGAATAGTTTTAGCAAACATAAAAAAAATGTTTCCAGTGTTACGAACTTCGGAGGCACAATCTCCGACGCCGGAACCTCGTGGATTTAACTGCGGCGCAAGAGATCACACGTAACGCATTAATAATTCTGGATAAATATTTATTCATAAAGTTGACAAATACCATTATCTAGGATTGTCACTGAGTATTTTATCCATATTGGTTTAGAAAAAAGCGTAGGAATTAGTTGATGTTTTCGGCGTTTATGTATCTACCCTACACTCTTATGGGGGCGATCTACCGCAATTTTCATCACCATTTTTAATTATTTATTTGTACTTCATATTTTTTTCTTATTTTAGATACAAAATATGACTAAATTTGGCTTTTATGAAATTTTTTTATCTCTAGTAGTTTTCGCGTAATGGCTAGTTAAAGTCGTATTTTGCATGTTTCCGTTTTAAGGACTGCAGTAAAATCAACTGATATACCAAACTCAAACAAATCACAGTGGTTAAATACATTTCAGGCTACATTGTCATGCTCATAAAAATAAAGAATAACAATTATTTGTATTGAAAAAATTATTGAATTTTTAACATTATTATTTTCAGTTTCAGCATTTTTTTAAAATACAAATAATTTTTATTCTATATTTTTATGAGCATGACACTGTAGCCTGTAATGTATTTAACCACTGTGATTTTTTTGAGTTTGATAATATATCAGCTGATTTTAGTGTAGTCCTTAAAACGGAAACATGTAAAATGTGACTTTAATAAGCCATTACGCGAAAACTATGGGAGATAAAAAAATTTCATTAGAGTCAAATTTAATCACATTTTGTGTCTAAAATAAGATGAAAATATCTATAGAAATAAAAAATAAAATAAGGGTGACGAAAATTGCGGTAAAGAAGTGGCGTGATGCGAGTGTATGGTCGCCCTTAGATTTCCGCACTTGTATGCCTCAAGCACGCGAAATACGTCCTCCCAGGTTAATAGCCAGGACCAGCGTGCGTTTACCGAAGAGACGGACTATTTAGAGCATGCGCCCTTGTGTTGCGGTTGTAGACGAAGTTAGGCACGTGACTCAGTAACCGGTGCTTGGGCCGAGCAGTGGGCTTGACGCGGTAAACACGCTCGCAAGATTGAGTGGTTTGCGTGGTTTCCGCAGTCGGCCTGTTGGAAGAGAAACACTTGTCGTCCGATCGTGAAATTTTTTCCTCCGCTACCGTCACAGTTCAGGTCGACGAGTATTCGAACGAACTTCACGGTTACCCTGTGGGTGAGATCTGCTCACGATCACTCTAAAAACACTTTCTTTGCCAAAAAAAAAAATGGTTGCAGCAACGAATTAGTTTTCAAATAAGAATATTTCAGAGTAGTTAGAAGCAAAATAATTTTTTGTTTTAAGTTTGTAACAATGGCAACAATAATCGTGCTGCCTTCAAAATAGTTACACTAACTATTAGTAGAGATGGTGAATATTCGCGAATTCAATGACCTGCATGTTAGAATCAAATGTCCTATTCATACTCAGTCTCGGCCATCCGCTAGCTGCTACTCACTGGAACAGCTAACAATGAACGAATAGACATGGCTTGAGTATGCATAGGATATTTGATTATAACACACAGGTAACTGAATTCGCGAAATTTCACCATCTCTAACTATTAGTGTTAAATTTGTTATAGATACATTTTATGTTACAAAAAATCATTATCTACAAAGAAATTATTTTTTGGTTAAAAAAAATCTTAAAATTATTTTTTTAATGCCATATATACGTTTTTGAAGTTATTTTCTGTAAAGCAAGATTTATTTATGTCGAGATCAGCAACTTAAATTTTTGTAAAAGTTCCGTTTTTACATTGTAGCATTGTTGTGACTCGTATTTATTTGGCTTCACTTTCGTAGTGAATTTAATTGGTAGTTTACAGTGGCGTCAAAACTTTATCGTTCAGGGCACCATCTAACCCGGCTTATTTACGGCATGCAGAGAGCTACAGTAGTATTATGATATGTGTCACTTAAGAAACATACAATACAATATGTTTTATGTCTCCTTCTTACGAATAGCTTTTAAATATGTTTTCGCGTCGAAACGGTAGTTACTGCCTTATAGCATTGCTTTCGAAGTTCATTTAGCGCAGGCGAAATCTCCTAATACGGCCACATTTGCCGTCATGTTTAAAAAGGATATTCTATTGCGAGTCATGTTCAGTACCAAAACAGCATTTCGTATTCTTTATTACTGTACCATGAAACGATAGTGTTACCGCTAAAAGTCTGGTAGAGGCGGGAATGCAACGGAAATATTGCACGCTATTGCGGTGTCTTGGTATAAGGACTATGCTGTACCTGATATTCGTACTTGGATCAATCACCCCTTTCTCTCCAGCCTCTCAGCACCTTACATATGCTACAAATAAAACCTCCTAAAATAGGTTCCATAACTAACAACTATTTTTCTTACAGTAACTCGAAAATACATTGGCCTTCGAGTTTGTGAAAGAGAAAACAGCATATTTAAAAAATTAAAAGGACAATTTTTTTTTAAATTAGGTAATACAATAATAACGTTGCAGCTATTTAAAGTAGATAACATATTTCAAATACCTAAAATAACGCACGAAAAATAATTTCTTACTGATAGCGTGTTCAACGAAAAATCAAATAAAATTCGGTGCCTTGGCATACTTTCAAAATGTTTGTACTTAGGCGGAAATTGTTTCTTTTAATCTTGGTTACCAAAAATTCATTTAAGAACATAAAACAACACTATTTTCAATTAATTTACAATAATTTGGTAGGAAAAATACAGGATTTTTTTGTTAATATACGAGTACATACATCTTTATGTACATTTAAAGTCTTTTAAGTATTTACGTATAGTTGCGCAATAATTATTTTAAGCATTACATATTTTTTTGGAAACTACTTAATTTAAAAAAAAACTATTTAATTGCGGCAGTGCTTCACATAATATGCCTACAACTGGATTTTTAAGTGATGAGAATAATCGTTTTGTCATATGAATTATCCAACGTTTTGATACAAGCTCCAGGAAATAGAGCATTGGGATTTACAAAGTATTTTGTATAAAATACATCCGCAATATCTAATACTAATAACTAGGGCAATACGTGAGGGATGAGCGTAAGAATTACGAATAAGAAACCAATAATATTTCGAGTCACTCACCTCTACTGCTAATTCGAAATCCTTCTGATCTATGGTGCCACTCTGGTTAACATCTGTAACAAAGAAATTGGACATAAAGTGCCTGAAAAGAAATCCATTGCTTGCAAGCAAACTACTTTTAAAAATAGGAAAGACTAACATAACACTTTAAATAAATTTTTAAATCAACTCAGCTACAGTATAGGGTAGTTGTCAAACGTGTGCATGAGTAACATCTATAAGATTCGTTTGAACAAAAAAATGTGTTGAGCAACTTTTTCGATTTAAGAATGTGACAATCTGAGCCTCGTAATTGCCAGCCAAAACGTGAAATGTCAGATTAGAGAACATTTTTTTATTTAGTTTCCCATGCATACGTGTGATTTAGCAGTAATAAATTAAAACGTGATTTGAACATATAGTTTTTTATGTAAATCACAACCAGAGAAACTGTACTACAACTTAACAAAAAATGCCCTCATGGAAAGAGTGCAGGTAACTATTAATACAAGATTTGTGATTTCGATGCTCACGCTGACAATAAGCCGATGGCGTGCCCAGGCCCTGAACTAAGTGGTGGCGGAGAGAAGTTAATCTGAACAGGATTGGGGGGAGTGCTGGAAAGTTAGGTCAATTAATCTGAACTAAGAAGGGGATGGCGGTTGCGGCACTGACAATGCTTGAGGAGGAAGAAGCAGCTTCACCCTCTGCCTCAGGCCCTCGTAACTAGGATTGGGGAAACAAATCCTTAAACGAAGATTGCTAAAGTTTATCTTCTCCGCCGGACAACATATGTAACGAAAAATAAATGCGAAAATGAAATAATAACGAACTGATGTTATCTATCACTCTACATATATAACAAGTTAATACTTAAATTAAAATTTTTAAATACCCCAGACTCAAAGCATAGGCTACTAAATTTCAAATCGATTAGACCAGTAGAATTGCTCACATTCACTAAAAAAACTAGAAAAGAGCAGATTATCTATGAACGGCTGAACACATTTGCTTGAATCATAGCTAAGAATACTCTCGATCAAGTCAGCTTTCATGCAAAAAAAAAAACCATCAAAATCTGGCCACTAGTTTAGGAGCTACGATGCCACAGACAGATACACAAACAGATACGTCAAACTTATAACACCCCTTTTTTTACGTTGGGAGCTAAAAGGAGTTCACTGACTAATTCACTGACTGACACATCAAACTGCAGCTTAAACCGCTGGACCAAGAATGGAGAGTGTTTTGTGTGGGTTTCTCTTAGACCGCAGGCGAGACGAGATTTTTCGAAATTTGATCCCTAAGGGGGTGAAAAGGGGTGAAATGTGTTTTCGAAGAATCGTCGATATAGCTCGTACCTGACGGCCTAACGTCGTGATTTTTACTTAAACGTGTCACTCATATAAATACACATTAGTCAGTTCCAGGATATTTTCTCGGAATTATTCATTTAAAGGGACAGAAAATACCTTAAACATGTTGTTTGATTAATTATGTATATCTATCAAACATTTTATATACAGAATTATTTATCACTTCAAAATGGTGCTTACATCAATACTCAAAAAGATTTTTCCTCCATATCTATTGAACCAGGGGAGATATCGAAGTGACCTTTGCTTCAGTATGATGTTTCTGTAAATCCCCCCCCCCCACCCCCCCAAATAAATTATAATTTAATGACATTTTCCGGATTCGATCCGAGAAAGCTAAAAATAATTAAAATATGTTTTCGATTCGTAATCGATATATATCGACAACTTTGAACTTTTACATATCGACGAGAGTTTTGTTTGACACTAATGCTTACTTAAATAACTTAATAGCAATTTCATGAATTTTCGAAATTCAATACCTAAGAAGGTGAAAAGGAGTGAAAATCAACGAAAAGAGTTTTCGATTAATCATTGCTATAACTTGTACCCATAGATATATCGTCGTGTTTTTATGTCCATGACATATCAACAAAATAGTCTAAACTGGGCTTTTAGAAATTTGCTCTCTAAGGAGGTGAAAAGACCTGGAATGAATTTTAGATAAATCCTCGCTATCTTTCGAGCCCGTCGAGACATACAGTTTATTTCACTCCAGGATGATGTTAACGTAAATGGCCGCAAAATGGTTTAAGGATTTTTTTTTATTTGAACTTCTTAGTATTATAAAGGGATGATGAAGGCTATGTTTTTATAACGAATCGTCTATTTATCTTCGATTCAACGAATAATTCTTGGGATTTTAACTTCAATTGGATACTTTTACAGATGTTTAAGACGCAAATTAAGATTTTAGGGGTAGAAAAGCCTAACATTTATTTCGATCAGCCCATGATATTTGTCTAGCCAGTTCAGTTAATGAAATGTTGTTTGGGTCCGATTGATTCTTACATAAATACTTAATTAAAGGTTATACAAGTTTTTTTACTGTATAAAATGACTCAATTACTAAGAGAATAACTTAGTTTGTAAACTTTCAAGATAGACGATTCGAAAAACAAGAACGACCAGCGAGAAATTTAATTTCTACGGGAGTTTCATTATACAATTGAAAATCTATATGTGTTATTGTGCCTAGGGTATGATTATTTTATTAATTTTATTTTTCACCTTAAGTACTTTCTGCAGTGCCTTCTATTTTATATGTTTTTGACGTTACTTAACGCCTTTGTTCTTGATTCGGGAGGTTCTGTGCTCGAATTCTGTGTGAGGCCATAACAACGTGCAATTCTGAGACTTAAGAACTGAAATGGTGATGAAATTAGTGCCATTTAGGTGAAGTAGTTCGAAGGGGAAAAATGGATTATGCACACCACTACCAACAGAAGTTCCTCGAACAGCATCAGCCCATATGTCATGACATCTCACAATATTAACCTGAAGGTTGGGAGTTGGGATACCAGAAATATTTCCCCAAAACCTTAACCCACCAAATACGCTCCAATATTACTATGCTTCAAGTGAATGTTTTGCAAAAAAAAAAATGTAATTCAGGGCACAATCATCAACTGTTGTTCTCGGAGGAAATCAGTCTTTATACCACTTGTATAATTTATATCATTCAATTACCCACTTCCATTTAAGAGACTATAAATCTCCTCTAGGTCAATTTTGCTGTGACTATAAATAGTGCCGGGGGCAGTCGTCATATGTGGCAGGGTTATACTTAGGACAGTTTTTCATACGGGTAGCTATAACTACTTAGTGTGCTGCAGAGTTAGCTCAACTAGCAAGTTGGTTATTCTAACACTTGTTATGTAATTGTCAACTTTTCTACACACGGATTCAGCTCCCGGAATATTTCGAGTGAGTATTTGCATACATGCTTCTGTGCAAGTGTGACACATTCTAACACTCACACGGGCCTACACGCAATAGTTGAATCATAATGGCACGAGCCGACCTCCGTAGCGTAGTCGGTTGGCTACCCGTCTACGGTGCGAGAAATCCTGGTTTCGAATCCTGGCTCGGGCGTGTATGCAATGTTGTCATATTACCTCACGTCACAATTATCGGCTCTTAATACCTCGTTGTTAAGAGGGAGTGTTAGACAATTTTATTGTATTTTCAGTTTCTGAGCCAAATTGTATTATCAAAATTTTCTCTTCGACAAAGCATAGGATATATTTTTGGTAAACTGCCTGACATAGACAATCATGGAATCTTTCATTAATTTGTCGTGCAGAATAACTGCAAGAGAATTATAGGCTAACTTTCAAGAATTATCTTGCAATGATTCTGCATGACAAATCAATGAAATATTCCATTATTACTTATGTCAAGCAGTTTACCAAAAATATATCCTATGCTTTGTCGAAGATAAATTTTTTATAATAAAATTTGATTAGATGTTATCACTCAAAAACTGAAAATACAACATTGTCTAACACTCCTCCTTAAAGGTCTGTTCAACCTTCTCACCTCACAAAAAAAGCGATAGATGCGACGCGAATGCCCGCGAAACGAACAACCAAATATTTCAGTCAGTCAGCACAGATGTTTCTATTCCGCCAGCACGTCCGCTTCAAGGCTGATTGGCTGATATCTTTTATTATTCGCATCGTGAATGTTCGTGGTGAATCTGACGCACCGCCGTTGTGATTCCACCATCACGCAGCACACACCGAGCATGGATCATGAAATCCTATCTGAGGCGTGCAACCAAACAAAACAAACGAGAGGTGGGAGGTGCGACTGCGAGCAGGCAGGCAGTGTCGAGTGTGGGCGCAGTCACGGAGGGATTATGCGCGAGTTGGCGAAGTAGCACTCGGGCGACAGCAGGCGGTGATCCGCGCCGCCAGGGATTCGCCACGAACTGTTTGCCTCGGCCGCCGCCAACTTCGACCTCCCCGGGGGGCGGGGATTATTGTGGGCCAGGTGGGCGGCAAACACCGTCGAAATGTTTTGTCGCGCCGTCGACATCGACGGTAAAGGGGGTGGGAACAGTCTCTCGCGACGGCCGCCCGCCTGTCGCCTGAAGTGCGTTAAGGACGACACAACATGTACATCGCGCCTACTCCTAGCCCTTAAGCGCAAGTCACTGAATTTGAGAGTCTGATATACTATATTTGACATAAGTTCGGTAAAATTTGACAGCTACTTATGGGTAATTATTTGTAATATTCTGAGATTTATGTTACAGTGCAAGACTAACTTTGCAGTACAAATTATACCATAGTGTACCAATTGGAAAAATAAGATTTAATTCAGATATGAACACTGAAATTCAATATTGGTGTATATAACGTTTTCTTTATTAAATTAACTGATCGGGTTTATTTGGCCATACATACATCTTATTTAAGGTAAAAGGAATAAATGTCAACGTTTCAGGAGTAAAACACGAACTTGGTTAACTTTGGCAGCAGACTCATCCACGCGCAGTCTCCTAGCCGACATTTCGCTTCTATGACTTTGAGATGTTACGTGGTAAGCCTATAATTTTATGTCGTAGTATTAAAGAAAAAGGTGTATTGTACACTCCTATACCATTTATAATATTCTGCACCAAACCCATGGGCAGATTGTGAATCCAGGAAAGGATGAAACCCATGAAGGATTGATAGGTTTTTGTCGTGACGGGAAAATGCCCAACATGGGAAACTGATATAGCACCGATTTTCATACCTAATTATGATCGAAAAAAAAACACCTCATTTCACCGTTTTCAGCAGCGTGTAATGTTTTTTGCGTGATTTTCTCAACCTGACGTCACTCACTCATGTTGAGTACTTTTCAAATAAACTGGTGTCGGCCAAAGCTCCGCATGTCACTCAGCGACTTGGGCAGTCTGCTACCTTAAACAATTTTATGAATAATAACATTTTCTATATTACTATGTTTTATTTATTGGGTGTTATACGATCAGTCGAACAGCTTCACAACCTTGTTAGAGTTACATGAGGGAAAGGGTAAAGTTATCTGCAGTTTAAAAAACCATTCCAACATTCTCCTGGAGTGAATTTGAGAAAAACCATGGCAAATGGAAATCAGGATTGCAGGACCAGAAAGTTGAATCCGGGGCCTCATGAATGAAAAGCGAGTATTTTACCATTGCTGAGCACCACTCAGGTGTATAAGCACGATTGAATAAAATAACCCATACGGTTATGTACTTTAGCTGGTGTAAAGTATTTAGTATGGTTTCCTTGCATGGAAGGACGTTAGACACAATTACTTACATCCTTCGAACTCGGAACTTGAACACAGTTACACACACAAATCATGAAGATGAAATACTCACCAAACATGCCTGAAAACTCGTGGAAGATTATTGTAGACACTACATTCAAAGGTGGAAACGTTATTTCAGATTTCTTTTATAGGGCTGAGAAGAAACCGTTCTTTTAACCGCTGAACTGCGTCTATTCGTAGTGGATACGTACAAACCTCGTACAGCAGCTGAAGTGAACTTCCGGAGACCTATACATTAATAAAATAACCTGAACATCGCTTCAGACCCTTTACTTGCGTGTAGCACAACTCCAGTGACTTGAATTTGAAAGCGGGCGGAGATGCGGACAAATATGATTTAAATCAAAACCAATTACACCCAATGAAATTTAAGTAAAATTAAATTTTAAAGTAAATAGTTTCAGGAGTAATTAAGTTTAGTGCTAAAGTTGAAGGCCAATTGAATAATAGGTTACCTAATAAGTATTCTAGTCAAGCGCGTTCCCAAACAAGTGAGTTTCCGATAACTTGAGTTTCCGACCAAGTGGGTTTCCAGCCAGGTGAGTTTCCTACCAGTTAAGTTTTCAGTTAAAGTAAGTTTCCAACTAAGTGAGTTTTCAGCCAAGTGAGTGCACAACCAGGTAAGTTTCCTACCAGCTAAATTTTCAGTCAAGTGATTTGCCAACTGAGTAAGTTCTCGGCCAAGTGAGTGCCCAACCAGGTAAGTTTCCTACTAGTTAAGTTTTCAGTCAAGTGAGTGCACAACCAGGTAAGTTTCCTACCAGCTAAATTTTCAGTCAAGTGATTTGCCAACTGAGTAAGTTCTCGGCCAAGTGAGTGCCCAACCAGGTAAGTTTCCTACTAGTTAAGTTTTCAATCAAGTGAGTGCACAACCAGGTAAGTTTCCTACTAGTTAAGTTTTCAGTCAAGTGAGTGCACAACCAGATAAGTTTCATACTAGTTAAGTTTTCAGTCAAGCGAGTGCACAACCAGGTAAGTTTCCTACTAGTTAAGTTTTCAGTCAAGTGAGTGCCCAACCAGGTAAGTTTCCTACTAGTTAAGTTTTCAGTCAAGTGAGTGCACAACCAGGTAAGTTTCCTACTAGTTAAGTTTTCAGCCAAGTGAGTGCACAACCAGGTAAATTTCCTACTAGTTAAGTTTTCAGTCAAGTGAGTGCACAACCAGGTAAGTTTCCTACCAGCTAAGTTTTCAGTCAAGTGATTTGCCAACTGAGTAAGTTCTCGGCCAAGTGAGTGCCCAACCAGGTAAGTTTCCTACTAGTTAAGTTTTCAGTCAAGTGAGTTGCCAACTAAGTAAGTTCTCGGCCAAGTGAGTGGCCAACTAGGTAAGTTTCCTTCTAGTTAATTTTTCAGTCTAGTGAGTTTCCGATAAAGTGATTTTTTTTGTCGAAGTGAGTGCCTGACCAGGTCAGTTTTCAGCCAAGCATGTTTCCAACCAAGTAAGTTTTCACTCTAGTTATTTCCCCACTGAGTTTCTGACCTAGTGAATTTACAACCGACTGGGGTTGAATTACCAGCCAAGTCAAATTTTGACCTGTCGATTTTCAAATGAAACGAAGCGGCCCCTAAGTTCCGCCTCAGCACAGACTCCATATCTGCAGCTAGCCTTGCTGCTACTGTTAGTTGTTTATTCCAGGCGCAATCTCCCCGGCGATGTTACGTTACACGGAGCGTGATGTACTGGGTAGTACCTGTCATACGTGCCGCTGCATCTCCTCGCAGGCGTCTGCACTCACTAATCCTTATGCACTTGCTGGCGGTAAGCTGAGAATTGATCAGCATCGGTACAATGAGAGGGGAGGAGAGGGTTTGGCAAGGTCATTCACTCGTGTGACCGCGCTTATCCTGCACGGATAATGAACGCGCCCTGAGCCAACCGCGTTCGCGATCACCAACACGAACGACTTCTTGCGAAAATCACTTCTGTACGCTACTGTTGCCCGTAAAGAAAGAACGGAAGAGGCTCATCTCACTGGTAGTTAACGTCTCGTGATAAAGAGAGACTGATTGTATGCATGAGTGCCACTTCTTTTAAGTAGACAATATTTATAAAGATACGCTGTCAGTTATTAAGGGGATTGGTGCAAGGAATACCGAAAAATTGTGAAACTCCAAATGGTACAATTTATAATGGCCACTGTGATTACCAACATAAAGTTACGTGTCCTGACAACAAAACTGGCAGTTGCAACTTCATTTATGAGGCGTCTGCAAGGAATTTTAGAAGTTCCCGCATACTTTCAGAATGCCCGCTCGTGAGCATGTGTTTTATGCAATATCAACAGTGAGGGGGAGAGAGACAGAGAGAGAGAGAGAAAGAGAGAGAATGAAAATAAAAGCTTTACTTTATGGCTTAAAGTACTTATATTACTGATTTGACCAATCAGCAGTTGTCTAAAGTGAAAAAATGTTTTGTACTGAAAATTTTTTATATAGGTGGTTCGGGATAAAATGATCACTCTAAAAAGCCCCGCATAAGCTCCATTTTCAGGCAATTCGTATATTTCAGCCCGTAACGTCTAACGACAGGAAATGTCTAACCTCTCGAAGCACGTCATTTTATGTTTGCGCCTGTAAAACAAATTGTGCAGTAAGCATGAATCAATAGAATTTGATAGAAATGTTCAATAATTGCATAAAAAAATTATGTCAATTACGGTTGATTTGGTTTCCATATTGTTGTATTTAAATAGGAAAATACACGAAACTGCACTGCGTAACTTCGCTGCCAACCTTACAAGCAGTTAGACAACAATAGTTAATGTTTAATTATATGCATAAACGGCTAGTGATATTTTTGAAAGGTTTAAATTTTAGTGATCAATCTATCCCGAACGACCTCTACAGTGCTAGTGTAGAAGATAAGTTTAAGCCTACATAAGACGTCTGTAACCTTTTCAAATCTACTGAAAGCAAGATTAAGGGCGAGAGTCTGACTTCGATGATATTTTCTCGAGAACCACATGAGCAAGGCTGCAAAGTATGCGTAGGAGAATCTCAAAGGTATACATGGAACTGCGGTCGACCCGCTTATTAACAAAAAGCTTCAGCGACGATGGAAACAGAGCACTTCACTTTGTGAGAAGTATCTCGGCTGGTTTTGGCTTGGATAAAGGTTCGCAATATACGGATTTTAATTAGCACTGCCTTCATGAACTCGAGTAGGAACTAAGGAAAACAACGCAAACGTAATTTTCGGAGTACCGAATACTAAATTCCGACACTTTAACTACGAAACGAAGAATGAGTAAATTGAGTAAAATATGCGTGTTAAGAAAAAAATACCACAACCAGTTCATTATTTACGCTTAACAGTTTTATTATACAAAGTTAAAAGCACGAAACGAGTTGTAAATTTACTTAAGAGTGCGTGGTACATAATTCAACGCTAAAAGCATTAATCTATAACTGTAGGTTTTTCTTGAAACCAATTTGCGAAAATTAAACAACAGCAATCCTAGACAAAAGTTTTAGCCAACGTTTTAAACAAAATTGTTTCCAGTGTTACGAACTTCTGAGGCACAATCTCTGACGCTGGAACCTCATGCATTTAACTGCGCCGCAAGAGATCACGCGTAACGAATTAGTAATTTTGGATAAATATTTACTCATTAAGTTGTCAAATACCATTATTTAGGATTGTCATCGAGTAATTTATCCATATTGGCTTCGAAAAAAGCGTCGAAATCAATTGATGTTTTCAGCGTTTATTTATCTACCACGCACTCTTAATGCCCGATTAAGGTTAATTCTACTACATGCTAGAAAACTGAATGTTAGTAGTTTCTTAAGGGGCCCGCCTACCTGCCATGAAAGTTGTGATGTAGAGGTTCAGGAGAATCGTTTTTTTTCATAGAAAATATTAGTCGTGAGATTGTGTGTTTGACATATAAAATATATTAAGGTACCTCACACTAAGGGTAAATGATTTCAGTTCTAGTTTCTTAAGTAATTATAAAATAGGGCCTTAACATTCCAAATTAGCGCCTTTTCCGGCTTGTGTAATGCCGTTATTTTTTTGTTATTTTTACTTTAAACAATTTAACCTCAGTAGATTTATCCTTTAGCTTTCGATCCCGTGACTGTTTGTACCTTGGAACAATTGAAAATTTTGAGGAAATCTTGTTCTTGTAATATGAGTCCTGCGCAAATATGCAGCCAGTGTTGTGGAAACTTGAAGGATTCGCGAGACCGAGCCGAGAAGACAGCAGAGAGAGAGCGAGAGGCAACCTCCTCCACAACAGGGGTTGACCCTATCCCACTTTTGTGGGGGAAAACTCAATGTCCATAAGGTCGAACGGCCGCTACGGCGCTATGTAGGCGGGCCCCCTTAAGGGAAGATTTTCGTCGGTAGTAAGGCTGGTGTCAGCAAGCGGTCAAACTTATTCTATCTCCCTGGACATAACTTCTTTTTTCGACAATGCCCAGTTTTTCGCACCTGAAGGTATCTCCGTAAGCACCTTCATACATTTGACCCATTACCGACAGTAGCGTTACTAGTGCTGAAACTTTTCCTTTGCCAAACTTGTTCATAAGAAATTAATCCTTTTTCCTGATCTGACTTGGCGATAGTTCACGGGATACAGAATTGAACCCGATAGCTGACGAACTCGACTTCTAGTGAACGCTGAAGTGAATCTACGAAAGCATTTAATTGAGAAAAATTAATATTTTTCTTGCACTTTTAATGGTATCGATCGTAATATATAGCTAAATACCTTGAATGCTGGCAGCCAGTTTAGTTGACTAACGGGCGTAAAAATTCTGTACGGAATTTTAATAATGAGGAAGAATTCAAATCATCTTCCTGTCTAACGGAAGTTCTTCGCTGTTGTTACCGCCTGCGTTATTAAACTTTCATTTCCGCTAATGTTAGTGCACTTAAGTTATGATAATTTTTTAGTTATGTGCAGAAAAATTTGCGTATACCTTATGACTCCAAACGGGAGAAAGTTGATATAAAATGACGATGTATGTAGTCTTTAAATAAAGGATTCTTATTTGATCAAGGTTATTACACATTAGCCAATTTCATAGGTCTTCTGGTGTGCGGACAATGCCCTGCTTTACACCGCACCTCGGCGACTGTCTTTTCAACAAACACTTCAGTATCGTTCGTTTCAATAGTTTAACTTTACACCCGTTCTGAGAGGCAGGTGACGACAGAAAAAAATTAAAAAGTGGTACTTCTCGTCAAAAACGAAGTCAATTAAAGCGGAGCCATTGGTTTCGACTGACAGTAACTGGAGAAGTATTCTGCCATGGCTGGAAGTGAAGAAGCATCCCAACATTCGCCTTGAGAGATTTCGAAAATCAATGTAAAATTGATATTAGTATGGTTTATCAATAGGGCCCGGTAGTTTTCGCGAAAAGATTTTTGTCCCACTTTGTTTCAGTGTCTTACGTGCACACCTGCAGTTCAACTGGCTATTGACAGAGTGTTTTTGTGCAGAGTCGTTATTCATTTGACTGTGCCAATCAGTACACGGATAACTGTCACACATCACGTCTATGATTTGCGAGTTTAACCTCCAGACGCTGGGTGTTACGGCATCCAATCACTGACCACATAGCAGAGATGCAGGTGCGCACGTAAGGCACTGAAACAAAGTGCTGCAAAATTCTTTTCGCGAAAATTACCGGGCTCTATTTATCAACAATCGAACCTGCTTCTTCCCGCATGCGATTCCAGATGGACGCATACGACAGTACTCAGAGAGACGTTGGCCAATCAGCAAATGGTAAACCCATATGAATGCTTGTGACGTTTTATCTTCAAGTGACTCGGTTGATAGGATGTTCTGCAGCTAGCGCGTCACATCTGGGCTGATAACTCAGAAATGGGAGGGTTAAGGGCGCGGTATACCGCAATTTTCATCACCATTTTTTCATTTTTTATTTGCACCAGATATTATTTTTCTTACTTTAGACAAAAAATGTGACTAGATTTGGCTCTTATGAAGTTTTTTTTTATCTTTCATAGTTTTTGCGTAATGGCTTGTTAAATTCATATTTTGCATGTTTCTGTTTTAACGACTACACTAAAACCAACTGATATACCAAACTCAAAAAAAACCCCGTGGATAAAGACATTGCAGGCTACAATGATATGCTCATAAAATTAAAGAATAAAAATTATTTGTATTTTTAAAAAAATTATTGAATTTTTAAAATTTTTATTTTCAGCTTTAGCATTTTTTTTTAATTCAAATAATTTTTATTCTTCAATTTTATGAGCATGTCATTGTAGCCTGCAATGTCTTTATCCACTGTGATTTTTTTGAGTTTGGTATATCAGTTGGTTTTAGTGTAGTCGTTAGAACGGAAACATGCAAAATATGACTTTAACAAGCCATCACGCGAAAACTATGAGAGATAATGAAATTTCACAAGAGCCAAATTTAGTCACATTTCGTGTCTAAAAATATAAAAAAAAATGTCTGGCACAAATAAAAAATAAAAAATGGTGATGAAAATTGTGATAGACAGCGCCCTTAAGAGTTAGTGGATCTGGTGCGTGAGTGTAACGAGGTACGTGAAGTTTTTTCTTGTACAACTATTAAAAGTGTTTCCAATGCGTTTATCTACAAAAAAAATACATACTTCAAACTGTGTCCCTATGATTTAAATAATGTCGTCCGCTAGTTAAAAACATGATTTCCAAGCTCCTCAAAAGTGCTGAAAATGAATTTCTCACGTTGCTATAGCTGAGAAAATATATACCGTAATCGTAAAACAAAATCATAGAAACCTGCCTTGGACTTTATCATATACTCTCCACAAGTAAAATAACAGAGTCATCGCTTGAAGTCCCATTGAAAAACTGTTTCTGCGATAGTAATATGCTGGTTTAGATCTTCGCGCCTAGAGGCGATGAGGTGTTTGACGGATTTGTTATATTCGACTTATCGCCTTTCCCGTTTCTGTACCACAAAAAATAAATAAACTACGGTCCACTAAATATTAAGGAGGAGTAATTAACAAGTTATTTATCGAATCGCAACAAGTTAACGAAAGAAATATCGCAAAAATTCAAAATATTTGAATTTCTAATTTCTGAATGCAATCAAGTAATTACTAATGGATTAGAACCGAAAAAATTTCGTAACCACGCCCCTGGCGAATGCTGCGATGGTTCTAAACTATATTAAGATTACCTTACTGTTTCTGGTCTGTACGATACAATGGTTCCGTCTATAATGACCTCGATTTCGACGAGACGTTAAGCAGTACATAACGATATACCTACAAACTTAAGAGCGGGTGGAATCACGGGAAGGTCTGAACGAGGATAAAAGTGCGTGCGCTTGCACCAAAGTCACTCAACAGCTAGTGGCAAAAACATTAGGAGCCGTGATTCTACAACGTGCATGCCGCGCGCGATGACTGTCGTAACTAAAGTTTTCTGGGCTGTCAGACCATTGCTGTACCGAACATCACAATGTAGTGAGGGTTAAAGCTCCTTTCTAATAAATAGTAGGGTCTGATATATTTTAAAGGAGGTTACTGTAGGCTAAGTCTACCTCAGCTCCCTCATAGGTACGCCCATGCCAGGACAATACTATGAATATGCCGCAAGAGATTTATTTACTGGATTTAAAACTTACATGGAACTCCCCTTTCCCCTCTGCAACTGGACTAGAAGGAATACAATTAAATGTGGTCTGAAATAACTACCATCGTCAGTAATTCATCCTTCGCGCCTGTACAGTTAATAATGCGTTAGTAGAGTCCGGTAGTTTTCGCGAAAGATATTTGCCCCATTTTGTTTCAGTGTCTTACGTGCACACCTTCATCTCTACTTTCTGGTCAGTAATTGTATGCCGTAACAGACAACGTCTAGAGGTTAAACCCACAAATCACAGACGTGACGTGTCGCAGTTAACCGTGTACTGATTGCACAGTCAAATGAATAATAATAACTCTGCACAAAAACACTCTGCCAATAATCATGAAGTTGAGCTGCAGGTGTGCACGTAAGACACTGAAACAAAGTGGGGCAAAAATCTTTCGCGAAAACTACCGGGCCCTATGCATGAGTAAAAACAGGGCTGTGTATTTTGAGTGTTGTGTAATGCAGCAGTACCCCTTTGACAATTGAAAAGAATCACGCCATCTCAATTTTTAACATACGTTTTACGAACAAAATATATGATAAATATGACATTTTGTTTATATAGTTTTGTGTACGCATTATTTAAAACTTTTTAATACAATTTATTTTAAACACTTTTAATAATAATAGAAAAAGTATAAACATATATTTTAAAAAATAGTATTTAAGTGAAGGGAAAAAATACGCGTAGCAAAATGAGACAGTTGAATATCATAATTGACCACACATCTGTTGCACGTGATCTTCATTTATAAGGAAACACCATAACATCAACAAATGACTTTTATATAGTACATGCGTTTCCGTTTTCTGTAATACTCAATTAAAGTTTTTCTTCCTCAAGGGTTACCAGTAGGTCCTTCCCTTTCTCCCCTTCCCCAGCAGGGGTCCTACAAACCTTCCAGATACATCGGTGTGAGGCATTAACACGATGCATTCTAACACGTGTCCTCTCTACGGCGGCGGATTACGAGTCTTGCTGCGTTTGTGGCTACGGGCCCCTTTAACACCCTCACTGTCGAGATATTCCAGGCACTTAACACTTGCAGAGCGCCTGGCACGTTCCCAGAGAGGTTCTGTGGTCTACCATCACTCCCATAGAGAAGTTAACAGCTATGCTTCAGTAACACTCCCTAAAAACACTCTCAGCACATACACAGCCAGCTCAGTTTTCTGTGGTGACTTCCAAGATTCATAATTTTTGTTTACTGTTGCGAGCAGAATCTTTGGGAACTAACTTGCCGATGGAGTATTTAATTGTAAGAAAATGTAGAGGCTTGTGCTTTTTATACTGGTGAATAGTGGAGCTGAAATTATATTATCATGCCATTGAAAAGCAGTTTATTTATACAATTAACTATGAACAGAAACAATTAAAAGCAAGCGGATGAATTGACTTTCGAACCTTTCCTCTTATTAATGTAGAATGCAAACTTACACACATATATACTCATCTTTGATGTTATTTTTTTTAAACTTCGGTCACTTTGTCGACTTCATCTGTACACGCATTCTCTTTAATTAGGCCAAATAAATATAATAGGTGTTGATTTGTATATTCCCCCCCCCCCCATTCCATACTAAACACGCGATTTTGGTTGTCTACAAAGATTTCGAAAGCAGTATTTCAAACCCAACAATAGGAACTATCCGAATAAACTATTTTAAAAGTAAAATCGTTGTACCTCTGCAAAGGATTGTAAGAGTACAAACAAATAACTTGTGAACTTTACATTTTTTTAACAGTGAAGAGGAAAATCTTACAAAACACCTTATTCGAGAGACTCTCTTTACAGTACACTTTCCAAATTAAATTAGAATAATGTATTGATATAAACTTAGGTCAGCCATTTTGGAAGACTATTGGACCACCTCAAACTGAGGTTTTTATTTTGACAGTTTACTATCCAAACTTTATATTAAGTAGTATTTACTGCCGTACGTTCAGAAATATCATCTAGAGTACACAATTTCAACACGTATGAGCTCAATGTCAAAGAGAAATTTTCAAAATGACGGCCATTTAAATACTTAAATCTATTTGCAATATTACCCACATCGTTCTACCAGTCTTAATCAAAATAGGTGCACAGACAGTATTTATAAAATGCATTTAATATAGTAAAAAATAATCAGTTTTGTCCACTATTTTGTGAAACAGCATTACGTTACAAATTTCACATAATTACGTGGAAACTACTACAATTATTACTGCTATATTTAGTATGTAAGTAAAACTGTAAAGGGAATATTAACATTTTTGTTTCAAATTACTGAGGTATTTACTTAAAATTGGCGACCGTATAAATATGTAATGCTAGAGTAATAGAGTATATATATATATATATAATATATATATATAATATATATATATATATATATATATATATATATATATATATATATATATATATAATAGAGTATATATATAATAGAGTATATATATATATAGAGTATATATATATAGAGTATATATATATATATATCACGTCAATTTAACAATTTTAACCACTTGGCACGAAAAATCCTTGAATACACCAGTTAAATTTATTTTAAGTTAGCTTGTATTTGCGGTCACTTAAAAAAAGTGGAGCTACACTAATTAATATAACTGTTACTCCATAATTAAAACATTACTGTAGAAATCCTTGCAAAAATTGAGAGTTTACTATTGATGTCCATATGTTCATTGTCGACCTCAGTGTTGGCGAAGCCCTGCCTATCATTATATTCTCATAATATATCCATAGAAATTATTTGCACTAACAGTAAGGAAAGTAGGCTCATTAGTTATGCCTATGAAATATTACTTGTCTACAATAGCTCACTTTGATTCCCAATTATTTTCTTTTCAGTTTTATCACTCGACCGAGGTCCTTGGCTGCCAAGTAACGTACAAACAATATCTTCCCACTACTGATGATCAATCAGTAACAAAACAAGGCAAAATTCTGTTAAAATGTTAAAATAAGGACAGTAGTCGTATTTGGTTGTTAGTTCTACTGTATCTTCACCAATCTGAGTGTATAAGGGTCAGTCTGTTCTGTAAAAGAAACAAACTACTTCGATGTAGGGACAGTCCAGACAGTAACCTTACTTAGACCAATTTTTCTCAAAACGAATAATCCTACAGATACAAAAATTTGATTTTCCTTCTGCAAACCTTTTACTACCGAAAGTAAATTTCATTTTACGCGTTGTTGTTACATTCACTTGTATTTTTCAATCATTATATGAAACACATCTACTCAGATATCGAATAAGACTTTCCTTTCGTAATCTTGAAATGTCCTGAATTAAAAATATATGTTTCGCAAAGAAAATTTCATCGCATGCTAAAGATTTTTAGCAGTTATACAATACAATTACTTCAAATCATGACAAAAATACAAACCTTGTTACGCTCCCCGTAAGCTTGAGTGGATATTTACCATGATAAAAAAACTGTAAGGACAAATGCAGACAAAAAAAAACGAATTTACGTTTCAAATTAATGCACTGTTTATGTTTTTGACATTGACATATTTATTTTACCCTACGAATACGTACACAACTGTTCCTAACATTATTAATAAAATATTTTTTGCAGACAGGATATTAATGATTTATGTCCTCCGCCTTCACAAACACATTTGAGGTAATTTAAGTCGAATCCCAAAGAATGAAATTAGAGAAAAGAAAACCGATTATTCCGAGAGGATCGCGCCACATAAACCTATGGTTCCATGCACTTTTAAAAATAAGAGTAGGTCTGTCACTGAAACTCATCTAGAACCAAAATGACAGTCATTCATGACATAATAGACTCTATAAAATAATGGTAAAATACGTAAAGAGCTCAAAGAGATTTAGTATTTTGGTCCTTATATCACTTAAAAAACACATGTATATATATTTTTAAATTTTATACCACCAACATTTTAAAAATAAATTAATTTTTAATTCATGCCACCAACATTTTTATTGTAAAATAATTTTTAATTGGTTGTGGTATTATTTAAAAAGAAGCCATATTGAAAAATGATACTATTATTTCCACCTTTCAAACTTAAGTACTGATATGGGCTAATTCCAAAGTACCAATGACGCAATCACTTTCCTATACGTGCATGTGCGTGTTCCTCCAACAACTTTTCAACTCGTGAACGAAATTCTTTCAAACTCAGTATACATAAAGATAGTTGAATGTTTTGTGTATAGAGAGTTTGAAATTAATAAAAAATGCATTTTTTACACCACATATGCTGCTATTTTGAAAAATGACGAACATTTTAATCTTTTAGGTGGTATGTAATAAATATCTCGTGAATCAAGTCACCCATTGCAAACAAAATTGTATATTTACATGGAACATTTTCTGGACACTATGATCAGAAATTGTGTCTTTTTATGCCTGTAAATTGCAAGATAGTACTTCACGAATGAATATATATTTTATACCATATTTCAGAAATAATGAAAACTACTGAAACCAAATTTTATATTTAAATGGTTTTAACACCAAATCACGTAATTAAGAAGAGCATATTTTTGTATGTTAGCCATTTTGAAAGATAATACTACACATTGAACAGTTCTTTTTTTAGAAGTAATACTAAAGGGGCTATTCATCCAATTAAAACAATTTTATAAATGGTATCAATTCTTTATCCAAGCTTCGATTTCAAATTTTTTTTTTCAAGCAGGGTCTATTATTTGATATGTAATTTTAGATAAATCATTTTGCTACATTTCTGAAATTATTGAACCTGTTCAAACGCAATTACAAATTTTGCTCCTTAATTATCCAATCCTAACTTTAGCAGATTTAAGTGAATAAATAACGATTTAACGGCGATGATTGCTTGGATGATTCGACTCAAAAGTTATACTTAATTGAAATGTATCATTAAATTTTTTATTTCAGGAGGGTTTACTAATATAGGCCCTCTCCCCTACTTGGAAATGTGCACTTTATGAATAAATAATCATTATATTTCATATTTTGAAAACATTTGGACCGTTTCATATAAAATTTTGTATTTTGACAATGAATCATTTAAGTTTTTATTTTATTTGGTTATTGCTGTAAGTCTACCATTTAGATTGATAGTACTATATAAATATAAAATAGGTATTTTACGAAAAGAATGACACAGATTATACTAACCTCCAACTATACATTTTACAGACCATTATATAATTATGAAAATTAGATATGAGCAACGTTGCAGATCCACCAATTCAGAAGATGACTATAACCGTATGTAAATTTATTGTCATGTCTCGAAAAGTCTTAACCGATTCATGCAAAATTTGGAACGCAAGAAAATTGACAAGGGCTTGTTATCCAACAAACGAAAGGCGACTTTAATGAATTAGATAGTTTTTTGAAAAGTCGCCACAAAAAATATAAAATTTTAATACAAAATATTTGCCATATCATTTTTAAAAATTCCAACCAAATCTGCTATACGGAAAATATTAACTACGCACAATAAACATTATAAAATAGTATCTTCTGGTGGCAATTTTGTAATTTAGCATTCACTAAAGTAATGCAGTTTTTAATTACAGTCTCAAATATTAATACACACATTAATGCCAAATTTGTTACGTACGTAGACTAGTGTAAAAGAAAATATAATCATATTTGTTCTATACCGGCAAATGAACTAATGACTAAATTTTTGTATAGTTTAAAATGATTAAGACTTTTTTTTTCAACGTGGTAACAAAATAATAACTATGGATTAAATGTTACCAACAGTAAGGAATGTTTGGTAATTATGATGACAATTGCTTGTGGTTTTTACATTCGTTTCACAAAACGGTGTTACACGTGCGTGTTCCTGTTCATTCTCATTGTAAAAATAATCATAATACATAAATATACTTTTACAACGTTATCTCCAATGAAAAACAAAAACTATCGCAAAAAGAAAATAACATTTTTAGATATCATATTAATTTTGACAACATTGTTATGAAATACAATTGAAAACAAAACAATTACGCAATAAGCAGGTAATTTTTTTAAAAAAATTAATGCGAGAAACAAAGCAAAGCTAATTTCACGATTCAGTACGGCTTTTAAGGCTTCGCAGATGTACACGAAGAACTCAGTCAGGTATATTTGACTATTTGGCACAGGCGAGTAATTTTCTTGGAAAGTGGGAACATCTTTATAGCCAAATTTGTATGAGCAGTCACAAGAGCCGGAAAAGAAAGGCTTGGAAAACCCAGCGGGTAAAGAGAAGACGGGGGAGGGGGAGGGGAGCAGATGACTTTACTTTTACATTCCTAACTCGCGGGAAATGGTAATGGATTCGCATGGTAGGCAAACGACCCGCACCAGAGGGCATAAAGAAGAGAGGAAGGAAAAGGGCACTCACAGAAAACGGGAACACTCAATAAGAATGCCCTCAGGGGGGAAGGGTTGGGGAGAAAGAAGGGATGAATTGGCAGTCGTGTAGTAATTCATGTCCGCCGAAGAGGAAGGAACAAGGAGGCAGTTGACGGATGCTAACCCTCGCGATGTGGCTTGCGGTGCAGACACTCACAATTCTTCGCACCATCTTCTCAATAGAGATACATGTACGCTGGGAGATGGGATGCTGCGACACGGATCAGGTTTCCCACGACTGCTAGCTAGCATCGTCTCAGCAAGCTACTTACGTGAAATACCGTACCCATACTGTAAACACCCAGCAAGAAGAGAAACACGATCGTGTAAACATAGATCATAAATGCAATACATAAATTGACGGCCGAGCATAAACCGTACCCATATTAACTGAACTATTTTTATTGCTCGCAATAGGGGAAGGCCCTGGGTCTCCCCCTGGATCCTCCTTTGATGCACAGCCATATTTAGTAAACAGTATTTTCTCCGCTACACGTATTCCTGTAGGCGCATCAACATTTTGACTTTCCATGCTGTGGTCTACTACATACTTTTACAATTGCTGTGTAACGCATCACTTCAATATTACATAACATTCGTTGAACGATAACAAATAATACAATCATTCTTATCTTCCAACAAATGTGAACTAATGTGGGAGTAACATATTATTTAGCAATGTTAATGATGTAATAGATTAACATTAAGAGCATGAAATGTCTGAATGTTGATGCGTCTTCAGGAATACTTGTATTGGGGAAAATACTGTAAATAGAAGATAGCCGTGCATCGTTGTCATTAAAGACTTGTGCGCATCAGTTGTCCAGTGTGACTCACGGAAGAATATTTTTTTTACTTCGCACTTACTTATCTCAGCTTATCGTTAACGAGTAACGAGGGTAACGAACTGCGCTCACCTCAGATACGGCGAGGTCTGAGACGTCGTAAAACACGGGAAGAAAATGGCAGAGTTGGGCTAGATACGAAAAAGAAGGGGGGGGGACTTGGGGGAAGAAGGGGAAGGAAGAAGATGCGATGCTGCGGCATTGGAACCCGATACACGGCACAAGTACGGAGAAGCCCTACAGAATATATTAAAATGAAGTAAAAAATATTCAGCGTCGCGTAGCGGGAATAGCGATGTTTACGACTGGCTATGTTTGCGCTCTTTCTCCCCCTTCCACTCCCTTCATACAACAACTTGCCACCCCCTCGACCTTGGCGCTAGGTGCGAGAGCTTCGCCAAACAGCATGCAAAAATATTCCTTATGTACAGCGTACACTCCCGCTGGAAAACACGTATAGTGTTTTACCACCGGCGCGAAAGCAAACGTGGAGGAAAGAACCGGTGTATAGATTTATCGACGTTTGTCGAGACAATGCACGTTGTGGATTTCACGTTGCCTCCGTAGTTACAATTCAGGTATTTTTGAATTTCACGACTGGCTAGAGGCACGAGACGAATTTTCCGAGACGTTATCACCGTTGATACACATTTATCGAAGATCATTCCCGTGCATTATTATTTCTATCTGAAATCTAAATGAACGAAAATATAACAGAAATAAAAGGTTTTTGCTCACTGTTCATAGGGTCTGTCATTATCGAAAATCTTTTAACTACTTAAACTTGGTAGTAGGAACTAACTGACTTTAAAACAAGATTATGAGCTAGAAAGTCATTAACTTTATTGGCATTAATTACTGCCAAAATTGATTGTTTAAACAAAATGTTAACTACATTTTTGGGTCATATTAGTCCTGTGGGTATATATGTTTTATTTTACAGTTTTTGTTTTATTGGTTGACAGAATGTTAACAATCAAGATAATGTCAGTACTGACCTAGTTAGATTTTAGTTATGATATCACATCAGTTTTCAACCAAAATTCAAACATGTCAGTACCTAATAATATCGTCTTGATATTTTCAGCGATGGCTGTGATGTAGTTATTAATATCCCAAGGCATAAACTTCAAATCCCCAGCGAAGTAAGAAGTTTGGGAAACTTGTGGTATGCCATACGTCCACCCGGAAACGTACATACATCAAGAATGGACGGTACGTGGTAAAATTAGATATTACAGATATTCGTTCACTTTACCATCTAGTTTATTCCCTTCGTTTATGTGCCAGCAATTTTCCTTGATGAAATATTTGGACGAAAGAATTGGAATAAAAGGAAAAATAAGAAAGAGCTGGAAAGTGAATGAAATAATGATAATCAAACAAGAAATACTAACGGAGAGAGGAGGAAATTAGAAAAGAATACGACCAGGGAAAAGAAGAATATAACAAATAGTAAAGAAATAATAACGATATAATATAAGAAAAGTAATATGACAGATGAACTACACAGAGAGTAATAAAAAGGATAAGCAATATGTAAGAGGAAAAAAATATTTTGGATTGTATATAATAAAGTCTAGCGGACCCCTGGGCAACTAGCGTGTAGAGAAAAGAGATGTGTGTAAAGCTGGCGTATGTTTAGTTGAACTTCCATGAAGTCAGTAACTGACATTTGAAGAACATTTTATTCGGATGAAACGAATTAATTTTGCAGTGCAAAGCTGACAAAAGCGTCATTCGCCGTGCCAACGTCGCATTAAAGATGTTCCAGTATAAAATACGATTTCAGGTTAAGAAATATTTACAAGTTCTTATAGAAGGTATAAACGGAAATTTAATTTAAAAATAACAATTTCCTTTAAAACTGTTTATACATTTATTTAAAAACAACTTTTTTTATAGCTGACATGTTCCTTGACGTCTCGGAGATTTAATTAATTGATTTGTTCGACCTACCACTTTCTTTGCCTGTAAGTAAGGTTAAACTTTTTGTCATTCCGACTGTGAATATTATCGAAAATTAGAAGGAGATATATGAGGATTCACAAAAATATAATGCAAGGAAATATTCTTATAAAATTGTTTGTTGAAGTCTACAAAGTTTAGAATTATAGCTTAATGCGTAACTTATTATTATTTTATGTAAACTTTCAGCACATACATGCTGAAAGACATTAACCTAATACTCATAAAATTACGCAACATCCTAAATAAATTAAACCTGCTACCGTTCCATATACGTTTTAGATTTCTGTCTGATATATTATAAAAAAAAACATAACATATACAAATATGCAGACTATTTTTGGTCTTTTCAACACAATTAAAAGGAAAAAGTTTAATAGTATTAAACTAGGGGACAGTACATTTTCTTCACACTGTTTTCATACACGCTCCAGATAGCAATGTCGCAACAACAATATAGGTGTGTATACATATTCATCGACTGATTAATGCCATTACAGCATAATAATGTTTTACGTGTATCAAGAAACTGGCAAAAAAATAAATCAGGGATTTCGTAACTGTTTCGATAAGGTCAAGTGTTCTCATGCGGATGGCTATAAAATAACGACTATTTCATAATACTTGTGGGCACGTGATTTTTTGTTGTTGCCCGCCTCACAAACAACGCGCAAAGAAACTATCGACAAATTCAGATGACTTGTAAATGCCTATAGAGAATTGACGCTGCGATAAACAATTGAAGAAAAAATCTTCGGAAGAGTGAATATATGAATGTTCAGATGGTTTACGAAAATGTCTATGATGGTTTGATTGCATTGGTAATCTTGGCTTCTCAATATACAAATAACGTGACTAATTTAAGTGTATTTTATTGCGGTATGATCTAAAGTAGCTACAAAAGTAAATTTTAGAGTCAGTCCTTTAAGTTAGTTTAAAAAATTAACTGTAGTTACATTGATTGGAGGTAGTGAAAATTAAATTATTTGTTAAGTTTGCTTAGTTCCTGTTTGATTAAGCCTAACAATATGCTAATTAAGGTGTAGATGCCTTTATTTACGTAATGGTCAGTCGCTTGTAGTAGACTTAAAACCATACAGATATTCAATGACCATATGTGGAAGATGATTTATCCAAATAACTAACAGTATAGCATATAATGAGACACTATAAAATCGTAGTAAGTATAAGTTTTGTTGGTCTGCACCTTGCAAGAACACAGAATGTTTTGAATATTCGTTCGCAAAGTCATTTGCAATATTCATATTGTATGATCATATTAAAATTAAGTACATGTAGAATAATATGTTGTTTTAAATGTGAGATTTTGCATGAAAAATAATGCCAGTGTTACAAGGTGACAAAAATATTAACTGCAGGTGCAGAAGATAACCTCTAAATTTTATTGAATGTAATTGCAAGCAGGAAAGGAATAAACAACATTGTTGCCAAAATAATATAACATTACATTATTTGCTATTTTGTTCGAATAAAGTGCCGTAGGTTAGAAATAGTACGAAATATGAGTAAACCGGTGATGATTTTTTTCATATCTTTCGCACCTTTTTGCGGCAAAAAAAGGAGAACTCTCTTGAGTTGATGCACTTAAGGTTCATTGTTATTAATTATAGGAATGATGGATTTCTGTACCAATATGCCTTACCGCTTACATCACTAAGAGCCCTATAGAGCTGGCACATGAACAAGGTTGAAGCACTTATAGCAGAACGTTTTTTCTTAAATAATCAATCCTAAACGCATGGTCGATATCTCAACCTACGAGAAGAAAACACATTTAAAACTACGCTATTCTATTTATAAATTCTAGATTTCATGGTTAGAAACATGGTTTCAGGGCACCTCAAAATGGCTAAAAATGGCTTTTTCAGACTACTGCAATGTAAAATATACCAACCGGAATCATAAAACAAAAATAGAGAAGCAGCGCTGAACTTTACTACGTACGTTTCGTAAATAAAAAAGTACACCGTTTTAAGTTCCATAGGAAAAATACAACGACCTAAACACTAAGCGCCGTTTTCGTGTCCCGCACATAAAGGCTGTACTGTTGTTGACACACGAGACAGTCTAGACCTTATCGCCTGCGAGATTTCGTACCTCATACGATGCATCTAGACCACGGTCGTAGAAGAACAGGTCTGGACACTCGCCTATCCAACAATGTATTTTGCTTGACCCCCTTGTTGTTTGGCTGTAGTTCGTCAAGTTACCGAGAATGTCGTACTTTTTGGCGCTGTTTTCCGGGCGGTCGGACTAAATCTCCGTCCACTTTTTTCCATTGTTGAATTTATAAAGTAAATAAAGATTGCTGGAGCCTTTTCTTAAATTTGTGAGCGAAGAAAGTATTTCATAAATTCATAAAAAATACGTTTTGATAAATTGTTTACCTTAGAGGAAAGGAAGTGGGCGGAGTTTAGTCCGACCGCCGTAACATTGGCGCCAATAAAACACAATATTCTTGGTAACTTGGTGAACTACAGCCAAACAACAAGGGGGTCAAATATACAGGTGAGTGTCCAGACCTGTTCTTCTACGGCCGTGATCTAGCCCAGACTAAGGCTGATAGGGTTGAATGGTTTTCAAGATTGCCCAAAGATAAACCTTGAGACACCCAAGACAAAATAAATGCCGTTGCCTTATGTAAAGATTAAAATCAAATTATAACTTGAAATATACATTTAAACGTATTTGCAGGTTGTTTACTAGAGGCACACGATAATTTTTTCGAGGGTTAACAAGTGTCAGTTACATTACCAGAGAACATGTTTGAGCAAAATGAGTAAGAATGGAGGTTCTGCAAAACTAAAACGTAGTACAAATAAGGCTAATTGTACTACAGGCTGGAAAGAAAATGTTTTCTTATGGGAGAGTTTGGCACAGGGAAAAATTCTACTATTAATTTCGCTGCTATTGCTAAGGGACCAGAAAAATACGAAACCGTAGAAAAGTTAAATTTAAGTAGGGTTGGAAACGACAAAAGTCATTTAACATATTTGAAAAGGAAAAGGAACCAATTTCGCGTTTTAAATTATCAACATAATGTAACTTAAAAGTGAGGAAAGATCTGTGATTGGTCAGTTTTGCATCCCTTACCGATACCAGCGCTCAAGCGGCAGAAATTTTCCCCGTGGCAAACTTTCTAACCTACAGTAGAATTAACCTTAGTGTAAATTTGCCATCGTTCTACCACTCCACCAATCTAAGAACCAAATTATGAAATATCATCTATCCATTGTGCGTGCAGAAACGAACCAAGGATCTCGTGTTGTGGAAAAACCGTGACGAAGAATGAGAAACACCGTGCGATACAGAAAAAAAAAAACTGCATAGAAATATCGTTCCGAGGAAAACATTTCTCCGATGCAAAACCTACAACGAAAACCCACTTCAATTCGTTTTAGTGAGCAGCATAAATAACTCCAACATTCGCAACGTAAATAACAAAGCAACGCTAGAAGCCATCGAAACATTTATTTCAAAGGTCGAACGAGCAGCGCGGAGCATTCACGTTACAGACATATATACATACCTCTTCACGTATTCTTTAAAATCATATTCTCCAAATGACGACCGTCGGTTTCCATGCACTTCTGAAGTCTCTTACTAAAGTTGTCCATCACTCTTACTCTCTTGTTCGTGTCTTGTGATTTCGTGACGGATGGTCGTCCAGTGTTCGAGACTACGTCAGTAGACTTGTAACTTCATGTACCCCCAGAGTAGGAAATCCCAAAGAGTGAGATCAGGTAAACGGTGCTACGGAACGACACTACGTAAAAGGTATCCGACTCCCTGGAAACATCATCGATGCTCTTGGTGTGACTACAGCGGTGGCACCCTGTCAGAACCACACAATAAGGAAAATTCCAAGAAATAATTTTCAACATTTACATAATTCTTCCGAATTATTTTGGCACTAAAAGCAGCCAGGCAAAGCAATAGCTCCGTGAACATTACAATTTTAAAATTATTCAGATTTTAAACTGTCATATTTTCAAAAGCTGCCATAAACATTGAAAACACGTTATATTAGCTATCACATTTATGGCGTAGCCGCATTTGTTTTGGTTAGCCGCCGCCAACCGTGCACTATTGTGTATGTTAGAATTTTTCACTGACTTAAAAAAAACTGATAAAATTGAGCGATTCCGGTTAGATAAAAGCAAGCTCGGGAAATTCGTCCGTTGTTAAGGCATTCATGGTTGCATATTTATTGTTAACAACGAAGATTTCACTGGTGTTGATTTTAAAGGAGTGAAGATAGCACTGTATTATTAGTAGTTCTCACACTTTGCGATGTTTTAGTTATAGGTTTGAGTTTATGTCAATTAAATTTGAATTTCAGAGTGATAATAAGTTACTACGAATACATTTCAATGTTACAGATCCGGTACAGAATCAAACGTTTAGGTATGAAATGTCCACCGAATAAAGTTCACTTGCGTACAAAAAGTGATCCTATCGAGCTAATAGTTGGAATGCGTTCAACCAAACATGGCACAGACCGGTGTTCGAATGCCCTGGTTGCGCGAGTCAGGAAAATAACAAAGCAGATAATTTTTTTAAAAATTAAAACTAGTATTTTTGTCTCAATAATTTTTACGTTTCTCGTGAACGGTAGTGAGAGCTGTGCTGCCATCTATGGGCGAGTTTCGCAAGACCGCGCCCACCCTCGAATTATCGGCCAGTCACTGGTGCCTTGAACTCTCCTATTGGCTAATAACGTTACCACAGCCAATGCAATAGCCAAAAACATTACTGGTGCAAAGATTTCGTCGCAAACTGCAAGCTATTGACTGCAGCTTTAGACTTAAAAGAACGTTTTTTATTTTATCCTAACCGTGTCATATTGTACTCAATACATAGAAATAATCATTACATTCATAAACTGTATATTTGTTGTTAATAGCAGACTATCAGGTATCTCCTTGTAGCTTAAGCCATGCATTCCGCCTTAGTTTGTCAGACGGCGCTATAGTTAAAATTTTATTAGACGTAAATTGTATTTTACTGCTGCGAAAACGAACTAACATTCACATACTCTTCGTAGTTCCAGCCATACTAGTGTTTATCGCATTATCTAATAAATTTAACACAATTTCACGACCTGAACGTATGTTGCTGTAGTTTGTGTGTTACATACAATAACATGTACAGTATCGTGACGTCACAGGGACATCAACATGGCGGTTCACATTTTAACCGCGCAAAAAAGACTGCTCTTTTCATTTACGTTTTTCTCAAGCTATACAGACACGAAGAAAGAACGTGTGGTACTGTTGTTCATTAAATTAAACGTACTTTAGGAAAAATATATAATAAAATGGTAGGACTATTCCTTATTTGATCCCGTACATGTTTGAGTTTGGGATTTGGTGAAGAGGTAGGTGTAGTAAATGGCCTGTGCTACTCATTCAAAATTTGCTACGACTTTATAGTATAGCTTCTAGGGTTGCTTTGTTTTGTTTGTGTCACAAATGTGGGACGTATTTCTGCAGCCATATGAACAGCAATGTTTTATTCATCAGGCACCGTCGACTATCAGCATCCCCACCTCCGACGTGGGAATAAGAAGGGCTTTTGCTGGCTGCAGCGAGGCATAATCTGCGCCTTCGCCTCCCTGCACACTGCATCTCTGTTTATTGGGACGTGGGACTGAACGGCTCGCGTCACCTTCGCTTCTAAACGCAGCTTTACTAGCGCGACCGTAAAACTGCACTTAAATGCACCCGCCGTGGATAGTCGTGCCAACAAGGCTACTGTAAAACTCCAGCGTCTTCCCGAGAGCACCTGGATTGTCTTCCTGGCAGTCTTACGTCGTAAGCGAACCTGTTATTTGCCTCCTAACAGATGTTTAGATGGGAGATAATAGGTGAGTATTATGGCCGCCTACATGAACGGCGAGCACTTACAGCTTTCTGTTTTAATGAAGATTTAAAATTCTCTCTAATTTTAATGATACGTCCAGAGTTTATGAACCCCTTTAATGATAAAATACTGGCTGAATGCAAATTCTTCCATTAACTGAAGCGTAACGTCACTAGAGCAAAATTGTCATAAAAAGTGGCCATACAAAAAAATGCGAGCTGCAAAATATTTAATTAAATTTTTATAATAATTTCGCTAGATTTTACTGTTATGTACATGAGCATCGGTAACACAGTAAAAAATAACAAATATCGTAAGAGGATACCAGAAAGCCAGGGTATCGTACTCCGAATGCAGATTTTATTATTGGGAGCCTCTGAACAATCTGAGTAACCTGAAGGATGACATGAAATGAAGGTCCTACGATGGAGAACCGGCGGAATGAGAGCAGCGGGAGAAACGGGAGATCCCCGAGAAAACCCGCCGGCCAGCGACATCATCCGGCACAATTCCGACATGCGACCGACCCCACCGGTGTTCGAATCCGGATCGCCTAGGGGGTAGGCGAGTGGTCTGGCCACTCAGCCGCCACGGCCCCACGGTTATACGATAGTACTACGCGAGAACATGAAAATGTTTTGCACATGTAAGTACCAAATGTACTGTAATTTATTTATTATATACATATATACATAGACAACACACACATACATATATAGAAAAAAAGGTTTTCAAAATGTTATCTCTTGTAAAAGCTCAGTAAATGACGACCCAGCTCTACGAGTGAGTGAGAGATTTTGGTCAGCACTTCACATCTAGGTCTTAAGCGTTGTTGGGGGGGGGGGGGTGGCATAAGGTGAGTATGGAGCAGCGCCCGAATGAAGGGGCAGGGAGACAAGAGATCCCCGAGAAAGCTCGCCGACCAACGGCATCGTCCGGCACGATTCCTACATGCGAAAACCCGGGGACCAGCCCCAACGGGAATCGTATCCGGATCGCCTTGGTGGAAGACGAATGGTCTAGCCATCGCGGCCCTCCAAATATATCGGTTATTTAGATAACAACTCCTCAAATAAGTGTTCGAGTGTGTTCTGGTTTTTCATAAACGTATGGATGTGTATTTAACGTTTCAGTTATAGGTAAGTGAGTAATTTGAAGAACGTAACACCAAGTATACAGGATGTCCACAAATTGGCATATAATAAACACGTCTGGGTTTAAATGGAGACGAAAATGCTAGTGGAAAAATGTTGTGGGATGACATTTTACGTGCACAATGCGGCAACACAGCCGGAGTAAGTCCGTTCTTCCGCTACACAGGCATCTTAATTATCTCACTGATCTTACTACTGTTGTTCCGACTATCATGTTATGGGCGCAGGCTCAAATTGCGGGCAGTCTAAACTTGATTCAACGTTTACTCAACGTAACATACATAAAAAAATACCTGGACGTATTGCCACATTGTGCATTAAAATGCCACTGTACAACATTTTGCTACCTACGGCCGTTTCTGCACTTCCTATACGTCTGTTAATGGAAGAGTAGCATATAACAGCGTTTTATGACTTCATAACGTGTGCAAACAATGCCAAACGCTCGAGATCGTGTTGCTCTATACATTTTTACGTCCTTAATTCGTTCACCAATAACGAAATCGATAAACCCTACGTGAGGCATTCGTTTTACGCTTATTTACAACTGGTTATTGATATACATTACGAAACTCGTGAAATTTTTCCATTCGTTTCCATTTTATAGCCAGCTGTTTCCAGGGGTATTACCAATTTATTCATTTCCTTTCCTTTTGGCGTAGTTCTCCGAATCTTCCAACAGCGCTGTAATTCAACCGTTTTCGGTGTTATCGATAGGAAGGTTCGTTTCTAATTATGCAAATTGCCAAGATATCGAGGACGCCAAAAGGAAGATCTGACTTTTACGCCAGGAATCAACTTGGAAGCGTTTCAAGCGAGCTCGAGGCGTGAATAAGACGAGTTGGAATGGAATTGCAAATCCGATAGAAAGGGACAGAGAACGGAATGGAGTGATCTTTTTTTTTTTTTTTGCTTAACCAACAACATTAGTCCTCATTAAAAAGCGTATTTTAAGCTTTTCTTTTGTCATCAGGCAAGTGATAAAAGTTCGTTAAGGCCAAACTTTTTTTTACTGAAATAAACATTCTTTACAGAAAGTACAGAATGCACTTGTCACAAAAGTAAAAGACTGCAATTAAGAAAACACTAACAGCGATGTTATGCTAATTTGTGTTTCAGATTCACAGAATTAGTGAGTGAGATATTTTGGGCATCAAGGTCTCCAGAGTTGGTGAGGGGTGACATGACGTGAGTATGGAGCAGCGCCGGAATGACAGGGGTGGGGGAAACAAGAGATCCCCGAGAGAACCCGCCGACCAGCGGCATCGTCAGGTACGATTCCCACATGTGGAAATCCATGGACAAAACCCGCCGGGAATCGAACCCGGATCGCTTTGGCGGGAGGTGAATGGTTTGACCATTCGGCCATCGTGGCTTCCATACTCGCAGAAGTCAGGAACTTGTCAGCGAAGAACAGTATTGAGCCGTGCCAATCAGAAAAGGGCAAGTTGTTACAGAAATAGCGGGGATGCACCTTAGGGATAGGGTTGCACAATTCGAGGTGGTGGTATTTTGATCTGGGGTCCATAGGCTGCTACCGTCCCTGAATTGTGATATGGATAGGGCTGATGGTTTATCGAGGGAAAACTTGACTGTTTGCTGGGTTTCAACGTATGTTCAGCTTATGAAACTGTTACTGGCTTTCGCTTGTACGTGGAGCTTTTACCTTATTTGACTGAGCCAATACGAATCCCGCTATTGTAATATTTGATGCCTGTTATAAGCCTGCAGACAAGTACGTTACATCAGACCTATGTAACCTAATCACACATGCTGCAAGAAACTACAATGGTTTCAAGGGTACGTTGACACAATTTTTTTTCGCGATGAACCATCATCTCTACAGCAGATGGAACGAGGCTCTACAATGGAACAGCGTCGGAATGAGATGGGCAGGTGAAAAGGGAGTTACCCTAGAAAACCCGTCTACTAGCGACATCGTCGGGTACGATTTCCACTTACGAAAATATGTGGATCACTTGCCGTGGATCGAACTTGGATCTCTGTTGTGGGAAGGTGAGTAGTCTGACCACTTCACTATCGCGGACCCTCATGCTACGTGTTCATATGTACTGTAACATAGCGACTGCTTCATATTACAGATATGTATAAATTTAATTTATTAGTCTTTGACGGCGGTGGAATCGTCTATTTTTACATTGTCTATGTAAATACTATCCCCGAGCCAGAACACGTTTTGAACTTTATCTATGGGTTGAGTGTAAACTTATCATGGTCAGGTGAGTGATTTATACAGTCTTTTGCCGATTTAAATTTTATTTTTATTTAATGACCAGATATTTGCCTGATCTGGGCGTTGAGGCGACCGTGCTCGTACATAGTAGAAAGAAGTAATTCAGCGCAAGAATCAACAACCACGTAACAAACAGAAGAAGGAGTTTTGGGATAGAATTTTTTCGGTGAAAAAAAGATGAGGAGAGAACGTTTTTCGGCCACTAAACACGACGGACGTAGACCATTGACGGGAAGGTAACCAGCTGTATAGACGAGGACTGAAACGTCATTCTGCAGAGAAAACTGGTTCTGCACTTCAGTACCACGTTGGTTTGGAAGATTTATCCTGTTGCGAGATTTTCACAACGTTTGAAGTATAAGTACCATGGGTCACAAGTTCAGGTCGTCCGTATGAAGAAGATGTCTCCGTTCGAGGTGCTGGAAGAAGATCCGAGTCCTGAGGAACTGTCCAACCTGATGCCCTAACCGAGAGATCGAGCGGAAGAGTGTTCGTCGCCTCGTCACGTTTCGAGGGTTTCCGGAATTCGCCTCCAGGACGAGGTCTGCAGAGAAGGTCCCAGTACTCCACCCATCACTAGATGTTCGGTTCCTTCATGATTACAAGGATACGATGTCAAGGATGGGCGAATTTTGGTGAGACAAACTTCAACTTCGCCGTCATAAGAAACATTTGAAAATCCCGAAACATATAACGACGTTTGCAGTTTATCTCGGAACGAATTAGAGACGTGAGATGTAGATATTTTCTAAATCAGAGTATAAGAAAACTGTGCTATTTAATTCTCAGTAACCAATTATGCGACCCCAGTTCAAAGCTATGCCGGAGCAATAAACTCTGTCCAGGGAAAATCTACGTCCTAAGAATCTTAAACTGACCCAGTTTTGAAATTTTGAAAACGATTCGAGTCATGGTAGTCTTATTGTGTAGGTCAGGTTTTATATCTGGTCACGGTATTCATACACTCCTCTAATACCCACTTTATAAAGTTAAATTTTAGAAGCTTTCTTCAGTAGTTCTAGTTCCTGGCTCTGTCTGTAGAAGTCATTTCTCTTGACCACAGATTCCTTTCTACTTTCAAGGATATTAAATGCACCATATTTGAAATACAAATTTGATTATCATTTCTTTAAATAACTATATGACTTCTGCAGGCGTTTCCTGTTTCCGACTAGATCTGTAATCTAGAAAAGAAAAGAAACTACTGGCCTTTCTTGTGTAAATGACACGGTCCAATAAACCGTTATATGTAATAGTTACAATTTATATTACAGTACGAAGTCACTGACGCAGATACAGCAGAATCTGAAAGCTCACGGTAAACGAGATATCACTCCAAATATTTTCGGCAAGCTAAAATTAAAATAAGTGATCGCATGCTCTTCTGTTGTTTCTGGCCGTATGTCATTCTAAAGAGATTTTTCTCGCAGAGTAAAGTGTGGTGTGATTCACTGGTCAACCACCGACACGTTTAAGAACTAATCTTACCACCACTGGAGTTGACATGAGCTGAAGTGTTTTGAAATACGCTCAACCAGCGACGAAATATTTTCTCGAAAAGGGGGTGGTATTCCGTGTTGGCGAGAGCGATTACAATGCAGCAAATATGCTCATATTAGAACCAGTGTGCCTGATGACAGAGATTTGAAATTCCACACACGTTTCCTGCGAGGTACGCCCTAGCAGCAAATCCGTGCTTCACGTGCAGGGCTGGGCTTAATGGTTGAAAAGTAAGGGGTGAGGAGATTGGCTAACCTCCCGTACACGAATCGCTAAAGGGGGACGAAATCCTTTGTGAGGAGTGGAAAATTTATAACGTTTGAATGATTTACTATATGAAAGAAGATGTACTTTTGAGGTTTTCTCATCATTTTGTGTACAAGAACCATATATGTTTGCGTAAATTCGTTTTGTTTTAAGAAATGTTAATTTTGGACGAATTTGAGTGAGAGCGGAATTTTATAATTTCATCCCCGCCCCCTCCACCCCCCAAATTTTTAAAGCTGTACTTGGCGCACTCTGAATCAATACACGATTTACAATGTAAAAGAGCGAGGTGGTACGAAAGTTTCGACCATTTTTTTTCTACCAGGAAACACCGGTCGATGTTAAATACGGTTTTCGTTTGACTGATAAAATTTTAGGCATCGTAAATATTTATTTTGTCGTTTCTGTTGTTACAGATAGAATTGCTGTTTGAAAATTCTTATTACTCTCTTAACAGCAATTAGATCTGTAACAACAGTAACGGAAAATTACGATTTATGGGATCTAAAGTTCTTCCAATAGGCTATGTATTCTATTCTGCAGTTAAGTTAAAGTTCCATGAATTTTGCCAGAAGAAATGTTATGACACAAAATACAAAAAAATTCACGATGGTGGCAATCACCACAGCCGTCTTTAGTAGAAGGTTGCGGCCTTAGATCTGGCAACCCTGCACACAAGGGTCATTATAACATGTCTTTTAACTCTCCGACGACAATGGCTGTACCTGATTCGTTACACTGTCCTGCATACCGGCGAATCAGAGGAAGCCACTGTCGTTGGCGAGACAAAAAAATTGTTAAAATGACCCTTCCTGGCAGTGTTGCCAGATCGAAAGCTGCGGCCTTCTACTAAAGACGACTATGCAATCACCCACTCTTAGGACAGATTGATCCTGCCCTGCCTACCTGTATTGAAAAAAAAAAGAGAAGGGGTTTGTGTGCTTGGCCACTTGTCGCCCACGTGTCAATAATGGCAAGCGTATGGTTAGGGCAAGAAATTATTTCATGAATACATTAGTTTTTTTTTTTCAGACAATAATCACGAAAATGATAAATAAATAAATTAAACAAAACCACCCGTTTTATACTTTTTTGTTGTTATATGAAAAACAAATTTGTTTTGAATATTGTTTTACAACGGCGTAAATAAAACCTATAATAATAGTTTTTTGCGCAAATATATTAACTTACGTTACCGATGTATATGTTAAGTATGGCTGAAATATGATTTAAATTGATGTTAATGGGTTAATATTTGTACAATTTAAATTAAAAATATACATTTTGGGCTGGAAACGGAACTTTCACTGTGACATATCTAACACAATTACCTCAGCAGTTGATTTGTAAAGTGAAAGTGATTAAATGTGATGTTTAGGTTATTTGTAACTATTCTGAAGACATCTTTGATTAAGTACTCGGGAAGTTTCAAGCCAGAAATTAAAATTTCAGCACTGGAGACCTATAAACAGTGGCATTTATTTTATTTCAAAATCATGCTAGACACTAGTTCTAAAACTTATTTTCAAAACATGCCGCGTCACATCCCGAAGAAATGACAAAAATTTTTCAGCCTTACTCTTCTGGGGGAACAATTTCTTATTTCAGGCAGCAGACAATGAGTAGAAGTTAGAAGTCGCGAATAAATAGAGAGAGAGAAAGCCAACATAAGCAATATCAAGTAAAAACAAACATCACAGCATTTTTCACGTAGAGATTATGGAGAAAAAACGTTTTCGGAAATGGATGAAACAAGCTCAAAGTTGTAAGAATCCGCCAATATGTAAAAAAAAAAAAAAAAAAAAAGTCTGCACTGTTTTAAAATTTGTCGTGAACAGACAAGTAGGCCTACCGAAAAAATATTTTTAAAATGTCATAGACTGGTTACTATGGAAGTAATGAAGCTGACTAGGACGAAGACCAAACTAATTATTAAGGAAAATACAGCCGGAGATAAAGAAAAAGCGTTAATGTGTGTAACATAGTAGTAAACACAATACACTGAAATGTATACAGATTTTACGGATTTGAAATTTTAATGTGGAAGTGAGAAGAATTAACTACGCTCTTGAATTTGTAAAGATATAAAACTAAAGAGAGAATGTCTGAGACAATAAGAATCAACGGGGCATTTGGGTAAGGGCGGCTGGAGGGAGGAAAGGGTTGGGGGAAAAGTAAGGTAAGAGGTGATTAGATTATCTAGTAATGATGAAGAAGTTGTCTTACCCATAAAAAGCAACTACAAAAGATGACAAATGTTTTTTCCGTTGGAACAACAAATTAAGTTACAAGCGACAGCTCGTAATCCATCTGTAGCAATGCGCAATTCAGATTTGACCATCTACCACTGGCAGTTTTTTTACAGGCAGAGACAAAAATGTAATCATTAAAAAAATTTCGCTGTATTTAAGGCAAACAAACATAAATACTTGGTCAAATAAACTAAATGTCAAAAGTAGGTGATATGATTGAGATGGAGTAAGTAAATTTCTCAGAATAAAAATAATGAATCGATGGTTTGATCTCCTTGAAAAAAGTAGACGTGTGCGTGTAATAGCTATACAGGTTAAATATACTACATATTCGAATATGATAATTGAAAATATTGACCCAGAAAATCAATGGGTAATTAGGAAATGTAGAAATAATATGTCACAACACAAAATAATTATAAATATTGAAATGAAATCGGATAATGAGGTATGTTACAGAAGCCCACTCAGGAAAAAAAACTAGGCAATCAAATGACAAACATTTCGAGAAATATAACTGGAGAAAAAAAAAAGAAAACAAAATAACAACCATACAGAAGATGAATTCAAGATGAAGATATAATGATAGAGAGAAAACGGTAGATCAAACTAACACATATTTGGTAGAGCGGGCGAAGAAGTGTTTTACATGCAGGTACAAATAAGATACATTTAGTTTCGTGTTCGGTACTGTTTTTATTAATAAGTAAATGTAGCATACTAAAACTAAATTCCGAAAGGGGATTCAGAAACTGTAGAAAAAGTTGTGTAAACAGGAGTTAAGGTTAGCTTCGTACATCGTAGTGCTTATGTAAATAAAAAAGGAAGCAAAATTATAATGTCAGAGAAGCACGACAAAACATTAAAATAATAAGTCGCCCTCATTAAACCCTATATCACAAAGATTGGATACATTAATAAATTCAGGCGAGTGAGAAAAAAGAGAAAACTATGAATGAAATCAGTAAAGGATGAGCGGAATAAATGCATAGGAATTAGGAACTTAAAAAAAAAAAAAAACTGTACAGCTAGTTGCTCTAGTTATTCGAGACGGCGTGGTAGAACTTACGTTAGCGCTGAAAAGTATATTGTTTATTTTACTGTACAGGAGTTAGGAAGTCAACATAAAACACACACACAAAAGGGCAATTTGCTAATTTTGTGGGAAAATATTTCGCTAGAATCACGCATATATGGAGTATTATCTCTTGCCCAAAATGAAAAAAGGGGAAAAAAACTTACGCCAGGATAACTATCCACAAATTGTATAGAGTCCACGGCACTCATAAGATAACAAATGAGGCCGTAGTAAGATATATTACTTTTCATCACTATTCTCAACGAGACTGTCTTCAGAAATGCACAATTTACCGCGAAAAGCATGAAACTCAATTGTTAGGTATATGATTACATGCATGCGTAAGACACTCGAGCGTGTGGCGAATACCACCGTACAGACACCCACGAAGAGCAGGGCGCTTCCGGAAGAGAGTAACCGCCGAAAATTTGCATCTAAACCTTAGAACGTGTTTCCATCCCCAGGGGTTTGGTCTTCCCGCGCCCCGCACGAGCTCCTTCCCAAAATCCCCTTCCTCGTGAGATTCTGAACACGCTGTGCGGTGGCGCGGTTCCTTATTCCAGCTGACAGCGCCCAAACCGTGGCTCCTACACCATGCACCATTGCATCATGAAACCAGAGTTATTCGTCATGCACCGAACAGCTCACTAACACGGGCCTGATAACTGGACGACCGGAAATTCCGCTGGTTCAACGACCCGCCGACTGGACTCCACAGTCCTGTGTAAACATGGTTCTCATCTTCTTGTCCATTGCTTGCTGCTTCAGTGAGTGGCCAGTTGAACATCTGACGAGGTAAAACGGGAGTCAGTAGATAATTTCAGGCAAGCCTGCTATTGGTTCACAGTTTTCAAGGTAGAGTTTCAGTTACAGTAACCCTATCGAAAATTTATTAACAAGCAGTGGCGGCTCGTGTGTTGTTGTGCGCTGGTTGACTCTACAGCCACTGAAACGCTGATGTGCAGGTGCCCCTTACTACCGAGTGGTCACAACAGATCTAGTAGCCGGCAAATATTCCATGGTCGTTGATCTACCGCAAGTTTATCAAGAGTGTACAGTCCCGTCTATCTGCAGCCCCACCTGGCAACAACCCCCGAGCCGCCACTGTTAACAAGTATGTTACATAAGTATTCTCATTTGAATTCACGAAATGTCCGGGTATCTACAGCTTAGGAAAGAGTAAGCAAAATATTTGTTTTGAATCTTTCTGAAAAAAAAAAAAAAAATTCAATGGACAATGTTACCCTGAAAATCGACATTTAAATTCCATTCCTTTGAATAAAAAAACTTTCAATTTTATTTTTCCCGTTATTCAGAGGTTCGCAGTTTAATATCAAGCTACAACGAAAGAAAAAATTTGTAGGAAGTCTTCCCTGCGAAATTATTTTGTAGTAAACACAAAACTATTTTGTGATGTCCACAATGTTTTAGTGAAGACAGCAAAATGTTTTTGGTTTTGATATGGTGTCTCGGATTACATATTTAACTTGTTAAAGTATTTTATAAATTGAAGCCTAAGTAATCTTTGACACTCGTGGAAAATGATGAATTGTGAAGTTAAAGGATTATGATCAAATATGTATAAATTTTTAGGTCACGATTTCAAGTAAGGTTGTCCAAGTATTCTGTGTCAGAAAGATTTACGCCATTTGTAGATTTAAAATGTAGGCTAATTGTATGTTATTGTAGGTACAGGGAGTATAGTCTTCAATGATAGTAAGGTTTTAATAAACGTCACCGAAAGAAACGCTTCAAAATGATTTTGGCTACCGACAAATTCTGTACGACTAACAATTAATTTTAGAGCATTCTCTAACTGCCAAAAATTGTACAAATTATTCGTGCCTGAACCAAACGTATTACTCTGGTGAAGTAAAAACTAAATAGAAAAAATGTGTATTAAGGAATATAATTGCAAAGTTACAATATTTTACAAATTGTAAAAATGCAGATCTACGCTTTGGAATATATCTTACTTGGGTTTGGATATATGATAGATACTCTAGGTAAAGCGTTACTGCTTAGAGCAAGCATTACAACAAATAACTTAACTAATATTGCAAAAACTTTTTTGACGCAGCTAAATGCATAATATCCAAGTACTAAATACCTACTTATAAATTGAGTGAAAAATTTGGTTTAGTTAAAGAAACTTTACTAGGCACTATCAAATTATTGGTTTGTTTAAGGCGTCATAAATATATTTGTCACTGAAACACTTTGTTGTCGAACTGTAATATTTGGTCAGCACAGCTAAATATTTGTTTGGCTGTGCAAATTTTTTTGGCTAAATAATTTAAAAAATTAAAGCACCGAGAATGTAAACCGCAACTTCTCGCATTGGTGTCCGCTCATTAACATCCACGACCAATACTGAACATTGGTAACTGATTTACGGTAATTTAAGTATAGTTCGTTAAATGTATGGAATTTACGCAGATATATCTTAAAAATGTTACGTCTTTATTGTTAGTTTTAGGCATAAATTGCTTAACAGGGATTGTTTGTCCTTGAATGAAGCATCACCAATACAGTCACAAACATAGCTATAATGCTAATTGTTACATAACTTTCAAAACAACCTTCGAGGTGTGATTACAAACTATGGCGTGCGCAAGCATAAAAGTTTGTTGGCGCAACAAAATGTACAACGTTTGTGTGCTTCCAAACAAATCATTACACTGCATCAACCAAATATTTTATTGGAAGGTGAAAGTATTTTGCCAAATAAACTACATATTTTGCTAGGTCAACAAAATCAGGTATGTTGCTTTTGGTATTTCGCTCTGGTAGCAAAACATTTCGTTATCTCAATAAAACATTTTTTTTTCGCCAAATTTAAAGAAACATTTGGTAAAATAACTTCTTTCATTAGCACGTTGCGGAAAAAAAGATAACGTAACAAATTTCTATGCGAACGTGACTACGGCACTACGAAATATTGGAGACATATTGCTTGTCCTTGCCGGCGTCTAAAAATGACGCGTATACGAGGTCAGAAAAACTTGACGGGTTCTTGCATGTATAACGGCTATTTTGAGCTGCTCCACCCCCCTTCCCCTTCCCATCCACACGCAATCAAGACATTGTCCGCGCAGGAAGACAGAATGCCAGCAAGAAAACTAGTTTCAGTGATTGATTACTTCCACAGGTCCATTGTTCAGGCATGACAATTCTGCTCGAAAGCGGTATCCCGCAAGGAACTTTTCTTAATGACATTTGGACGCCTGAGTATTACTCAGAAATACTACCTTGCCTCAAGTTCTCTTTCTAATACTTAGGCAGATATGTAGGCTAGAAAAAAGTTAATTCAATATTATTTGAGTCTTATATGTGCGCACGCTCTCTGTTTTTTTACTAATGTAAAATTACTGTACTGTTGATTATCGGAATGTAGCTGTAAAACGTACTAATTACTGGGTTGGGGAAATGTCATAAACATTCTGGCGTTGTAGTACGCCATGACAAATTATCTGATGTTGTATAATGCTACTTTACGCTGTAAGATTCACGACTAATGCGAAATGCTAACACGAATCTAAAAACCAAGCTCAAAATATATCTCCGCATTAAACATTTTTAATAGAAATAAGCCGTATACTCTGCAGATCTGTGTAAGTAAAGACAGGAGTTTATTTTCAAAATGTAGACAACACAAATTATTGGAAACTATTTACTTTTTACGGTCAATACTTTTCTCTGAGAACAGACCACCTGCCATTGGTACATACCCAAAAGACACGTGAAAATTACATTGGGAGCACAATTAAAAAGTATAGTACATGGGAATTCAACACACGACGTAACGAAACTGTATTAACGGTTTTACCAATACGCTAAGTTATTTTCTAGACAAACCATTGTGCAACATGTCTTAATCACGTTCCTTAGCCAGTGCAAGCGGTCTACGCCTAATGAAACAGTAACCATTCTAAATATACCGTTACCGTCTTTTTAATCTATCGTATTTTTATTGTAGTTATGATATACAATCCTGTAACCTGTTTTATTCTATGATACAGGAAGAAATTCTTTATGGACATAATTAATTGGACGCAATTTAATCATTAGAACACATAGAAATTCTAATAATAATAATTATTTATTTATTTATTTAAGTGCCAATCAACAGATAAACCTTTAACAGGTGACACTGAAACATATAAAAACAAACCAAAACATAAAGAGACAAAATATTATTACATACACATAATAAGTACAATCATATACATATTCACACCCACATACACCTTTACACACACACACATTAAATTGAATTGCAATACTGTTTATTAATATATTGTTTAAAGTGTCTAAGACAGTGTAACTCAGCACTTATAATTTAATAATTAATTAGAGAGTTTTAATGAGAAAAATAAATAAAATACGGGTTTAGCTAAAACAACATTGAATGGTATTTTTTTTTTCTAAATTGATCAGATTTCCCTAGTACCTAATTACAATTACTAATATACCTTCTGGTTAAATCTCAAATTTTGTGATTTGTAACAAAAAGAGAAGGGTATCTCTGAGAGTATGTGGAAGCTCTAAGTCCAACTTTATTTAGAATTTCGGAGCTGTGATACTGCTAATAATAATAATGGTAATAAACACGAGGAAAGGGTATCACGTACCGAGTGTGTACATCTGATAAAGAAGTGGAAATTTCACGTTATTTGGTGACAAACTAGAGTTCTCTAGTCAATCCTCATCCGAACACACATCGTGACGTTATTAAAACTGGCCTTTGTGTCTTTATAATCCTGCTTTACACGATATTAGTACAGACAGTGGAAAATCGCGTTAAAAGTTGACTATTTGCTAGGATCCAACATGCTGTATATAACACTGAATGTTTTGTATCGATATTAGCTGTTTGTTTGAAGCATTGTTCCTCTTTTCAACAATCCCAGTGAGAACTGTACAGCTTGAACAAACAGCGTGTGTGATTTGTCCCAAAACTGTTCACATGTGTCACGGTTAACATACTACAGTTTATTGGAGACTATGTTAAACATTTTCGCGATTTTTCAGTGTCTCTAGATATTGCGCATTTTACAGTTCACTTACGCCTATATTATTTGTTGTACAAGTTATTCAGGCGCCCCACACAAACTACCAACCAATAACAGAAGTCACAAGAGCACACAGTAGTTTGGAGTCCAGTCTGCCATAAGATAATAACGTGAAATTCGCATGTCTGTGCTGATCTGGTAGTGTAGAAACATCCTTCATTCGCAGAGAGATCATGAGTCCTTCAATGGGGACATTACCTACTTTTTAAAATTTTTTAAAAATTAAAAGTACGTTTAATTGTACGAATATTGATACCACACTTTCTTTATTTGCTTCCGTACAACTAGAGAAAAACTTAAATAAAAAAGCGTTTATTTTAGCTCAGCAAAAATGAGTGCCGCCATATTGATGTCCCTGTGACGTCATTGGACTTGTTATTGTAGGTCTGTTAACACAGATTCTACATAAACTTACGTTAAGTTCGTGAAATTGCGTTAAATTCAGTTGTTTGTGTGATAAGAACGGGTATGTCTGGGTACTCCGAATATTTATAAGCGTCTATAGTAACTCATTTGTGCAGTAATACAATTCTATTTACTCCAAATACAATATTTACTATTACAGCGCCGTGTGACAATACAAGACCGACTACGTGGTTTCTAAGGAATCGAAACCTGAAGCAGTCTGCTATTAGCGACAAAAGTATGGTTTATGTACGCAGTGGTAGTTAAAATGTATTGCGTACGGTATGGCACGGTAAGCATGAAATAAATAAGTTCTTTTAAGTTATAAGTTGCGACCAAATCTCGATATCTGTTCAATATATTGTATTTATGCTGTTACACTGCGTGTCTGCCCTGCCTGTAGAAACGGCTTAGCCAACAGGAGAGTTTAAGGCACCTGTGATTGGTCGATAATTCGAGCGGTGAGCTGAGTTTTGCGAAATACGTCAATAGATGGAAGCACTGCTGCTGAAGTTCTCACGGTCATTCACAAGAAATGTAACAATAATTTGGAAGATAAATTGATTTTTAATGGCTCAATTAATGTGTTATATATTATTTTCCCGACTCACGCAATCGGAACGCTCGGTTACCAGTCTGTAAGAGCCAACAGGTTTACTTAAACGCATTCAAATTGTTAGCTCAGTAGGTTAACCTTTTGGACGCGTGGGACCTTCAAATGATTGACTTTAAACCAAAATGTATTATTCTTGAGCGGATTTAACACAATAAAATAAATTCGTAGTAAGTTATCATCACTCCGGAATTTGAATTAAACTGACATTAACTCAAACTTACCACTAAAATGTCGCAATGTGCAAGAACTACCTTGCTGTCTTCACTCCTCGCAACTAAGTACCAGTGAAATTTTCGTTACTAAGAAAACGTTTAACTGTATCTGTGCTTGCACTGACAAGGAGAAAATTTTACGAGTTAGCGTTTAAGTAACCGGGTTCATTAAATTTACCCAGTAATTTTTACGTGAGTCTAAAATTATATAACCTACTACACGTATAATGCCTGGAGGGCGGGCGGCAAACAAGTGCCCAATTACGTCATATGCGTGTTAGCCAATAAGAACGTGTTTTCAATATTTACGGCAGCGTTTGAAAATATGGCATTTTAAAACATAATTATTTGAAAACTATAACACGCTCAGAATTATGAATTTACGTGGTTTTACTTAGTGCGCAAATATTTCAGAAGAATCACTTAGATATTAAATTGTCTTTCTAGGTACCATGCTCATTGAGCAATGAAGGAATTCAAGGTTGGGGGAAACTTCCCGAAAAAATCCTTAGCCAATGGTCACGTGTTTCCCACGTGCGAAAAATTTGGATCGACCAGAAACAATCTCTCCGATAACTTCCCGAGAAAATCCTTAGCCATTGGTCACATGTTTCCCATGTGTGAAAAATCTGGATCGACCAGAAACCTTCCTCCGATAACTTCTCGAGAAAATCCTTAGCCATTGATCACATGTTTCCCATGTGCGAAAAATTTGGATCGACCAGAAATCTTCCCCCTATAACTTCCCGAGAAAATCCTTAGCCATTGATCACATGTTTCCCATGTGCGAAAAATCTGGATCGACCAGAAACCTTCCTCCGATAACTTCTCGAGAAAATCCTTAGCCATTGATCACATGTTTCCCATGTGCGAAAAATTTGGATCGACCAGAAATCTTCCCCCTATAACTTCCCGAGAAAATCCTTAGCCATTGATCACATGTTTCCCATGTGCGAAAAATCTGGATCGACCGAAACCTTCCCCGATAACTTCTCGAGAAAATACTTAGCCGTTGATCACATGTTTCCCATGTGCGAAAAATTTGGATAGACCAGAAACCTTCCCCCGATAACATCTCGAGAAAATCCTTAGCCGTTGGTCACTTGTTTATAGTGCAGCTGTCATATAAATATAACAGCTATGACTATAAGAAAGAGGGATATGTGATAGATCGTGACTAGAGGAAAACTGTATACTAGATTCAAATAGTAATATAGTAAGAAATCAGCATACACAGTCTTATCACATATAGCATGAAAGAAAAGGAAAATAATTGAATAAAAATGGTATTTATGTTCATACCAATAAAATGAAAGTTTAATTTAAAATTACTTGCTTTCCAGAAACAAAATTAACATTTCCTAAAATCTCTCACTCTATACCACAGGCACACAATGAAACGAAAATATAAGAAAATTTGTAGGCAGCTCAAGGGGTTCATTTATGGGATGGAGAAAGTTGAAATTAATTCTTCTAGTGAATTTAAATTTAATATGTTAACCTCGGCTGTAGCTCTGCAGTAGAGATGTGAAAATCCTTTTTTCTTTTTTTTCCCATACCACTGGGATGATAATGTTCCAAGCCTGGCCTTTACTACTGCTATCAACATGGCTGTTCATTAGCATACAAAAATATTTACTAAAGTCTTTTCAAAATCAAACTCCTGAGACACGGCAAGTCTAGCAGTAAATAAAACAATTCAAAATACTTATTTACTTTAGAAGATGTACGCAAATCTAGGCACTTGAAAATACACTAGATTGAATCTGCAATTACTGAAAATACATATAGGCTTGTCTGACATGGATCCCTCGTTTGTCTTCAAGCTCACTAATAAAAGTATTTAGTCTATGCACAACAGAAAAGAATTAGCCTTTTCTTAATCTGGTTTTCACAATTTATTACGAAAAAAAAAAATTGCCTGCACCCTCCCTAAGGTGTCCTACCATTATGATGGCGGTAGATATAATTGAGGCCCAGCATCGCCTCTACCAGAAATATTGTTTCGTCGAGTCATAGGGAGTATGTTCCCGATAAAATGTCAGAGATTATAGTTTCCCCAGCAACAATGCCAGCATAGAGTTATGAAAACTCATTATGCTACGAGAATGCATAATTCACTGTTCCTTGAAATGAACATCAGTACTCTTAGTTACAACAAAACAATTTGTGAGATAAATTTATGTCTCAGTAGTTTGTTATATAGAAACTTATATGTTATTACGTAACACATTTTCACAACTTCATTATTTTCTAGCGTATTATCAATGCTTGATTTAACAAATTAATTTAGCATACTAAAATGGTAATATACAAAGCATCATGATGTACAATATTTGAACAATAAACACTGTCAGTATTTCATTTAAAGATTATAAAACTTCTGCAATAACGCATAGTCAGAATGGATAACATCAAGTTCACCACCGAGACCTAAACTCACACCGTAGATAAAACAAGCAACTGAAAGTACGTATTAAGTTAGCCATATTTTTACTCACCGAAGAACACTTTGAAGACAAAAAGCAGCTTCTTCTTTCTGAAGTCGGAGATAGGCATATTGACCTGCAACAAAATTGGAACAAAAATATTGAAGAAAATTCTTACATAGGCATACTGAAACGCAAAAACATTAAAACATATTAAAGCAAGTTTTTTACAACACATGTCAATTGAATAACATAAGTAACATATGATAAAGTTAATCATATGGCATTTGCCAATGTGAGAATACACACAGGAAAAACAATTATGCAAACATTAGCAAAATTCACGAAAAAAATAAACATACGAAAAATAACCCGTTTGAGGTAATTATATAATGTCGGCGGAAACGTTCTCTTTACTACGAGAAATTAGATACACGCATAGCTGCCACACATTTGAGTGAAGTGATTTAGGTCAGTGCTTAACGATAGGTTCGACCGCTGGTATGGGTAATCTGAGGTGAGGATGGAGCGGCAATGGAATGCAAGGGCAGACGAAGCTGAAATAACTTGAGGAAGTCAACTATCAAACGTTAACGTTCATCAAGTTTTCCATATGTGACCACGTTAGGAATCTTGATGGGAGGTGAGTATTCTAACCACTTCGCCATCGCACCCTTAAAGAATAAATGAATATGTATGAAAGCCGGTCTCGTTTGGTAAAAAGACTTTTGTTCGACAGCTTCTGCTGTGGAAACCTGCAGTTGAAGGAGCCATTAAAACATTTGCGTTACCTCACGTAAACTGGCAATAACAATTGCTTTTAGAATCTGTGGCGATGTACGCAAAAACTTAGTGTACAAAATTAGTTATTAAGGCCTCGCTCTTTAGTTTTGCAGTGGTTTCGAAAATATTTTTTTAAACACAAATCATTACCTATATCAAAAATTCATTCTTACAGTTTTAACACAAATATATTTTAGTTTGTATCTAAATTTTTCTGTTGCAATACACCAAAATGATTTTTAAATTTTTACCCCGGAAATATCACATATTTCGTTGTGGAAATAAGCCGAAATGAAGCAAAATAATGTTTTGCTAGCAAACGTTACATTATTAAAAAAAATAAAGGTCTGGCAAAATTGTGTATTGTATGACTGTACACTGTCTCAAATTTTTGCAAGGCATTTGGTTAAAAAATATTTGAGTTATTTGCAATGGTTTTAAATAAATGAAAGACAGTGGCCTTAAGTATAGTTCGTGGTCGTATTATTCCTACTATTATCGAGCTGTTACTTTAAAATGTATCACGCTGAGAGCTATATCAGCAGCATGTTCTATAAAAAAACCGAGTAAAACATACGTGTAGCAAACGAACATTGACCTCAAAGTTTTCACAAAGTGATTAAGCGTGTCAGTTGAAGTTTGGTAATAAATTATTTCGTAAGCTCAACAAAATATATTATTTAACTTGTAGTATATACATATAAACATACCTTTAAGAATGAACGATCTTCAATAACAACTGGCAAATAAATTTTATACAATGCAATTCTGTTTGGAAACGACTAAGCACTTCTTATTTATTCACAGACCACTTCCAATAAAGTCGACTTGATGGGCGTGATTTATTTATTTCAAGAAAATTGTTTACTCGTACTCCATCGTCCTTTCGTCAATTGTTCATGTTATTTTTTTTTTTTTTAACATTACCTGTAAATAATGTCCCAGGTATTCATAAATGGTTCGTGCAACTGTCAACTAACTCGGTAAAGATAGCAAGACTGGCATGCAAACGGATTAAATATCTCAAGTCAAGCGGCGTTCACGTCTAGTTAATAGCGAGGTCATTAGCTACTGTGAAACACTTTACCCATGGACAGATAATGTGAGAGTAGTCGACCGTGACCTTGGTTTAGGAACCATCGCAGTATTAACCTGGAGTGAATTTAAGAAAAAATAAAAAAAAAAAATTCGGAGTTAAGATTCGAAACTGGGTTCCCCCTAATGCGAATCCAATAATTTTCCGAGTCTATTTGAGCGATTTGTAAAGTAAACTAATTCAAGGAAATATTCGTAAAACCTTAGTTGAAGCACATACTTTATCTGTTAAACGGCGCTTTCAAGCCCGCAAAAGAGAAATAATTTTGTATAGATGTCTTCGTTTTAAATAGGCTTACACTATTCTTTCTACCTAAAGACGTCATGCCCGTTACTGCATTCAAAAATGAAAGGCCTGTCTCTTAATTTCAATAAATAGTCGATTCTGTATTAAAATTTTCCTGTACAAGCTCTCGTATTAGGGCACCAAACAGTCTACCTAAAATTAGGAGCAGGATTATGGTTAACAGCACGGTCGTAGAAATACAGGTCTGGACCACGGCCGTAAAAGAACAGGTCTGGACACTCGCCTGGAAACTTGACCCCCTTGTTGTTTGGCTGTAATTCACCAAGTTACCGAGAATATTATGTTTTATTGGCGCTTCAGTTAGGGCGGTCGGACTCAAACTCCGCCCACTTCTGTTCCACAAAGATAAACAATTTATCAAAACGTATTTTTATCAATTTATGAAATACTTCCTTCGCTCACAAAATTAAGAAAAGGCTCCCGCAATCTTTATTTACTTTATAAATTTAACAATGGAAAAATGTGGGTGGAGTTTGAGTCCGACCGCCCGAATTACAACGCCAAAAAGGACAACATTCTCGGTAACTTGACGAATTACAGCCAAACAACAAGGGGGTCAAGCAAAATACATTGTTAGATATGCGAGTGTCCAGACCTGTTCTTCTGCGACCGTGGTCTGGACACTCGCCTATCTACCAATGTATTTTGCTTGACCCCCATTTGTTTGGCTGCTGTTCACCAAGTTATCGAGAATGTTGTGCTTTATTGGCGCTGCACTCAGGGCGGTCGGGCTCAAACTCCCGCCCACTTTTTTCCAGTGTTTACATTACAAAGTAAATAAAGATTGCTGGAGTCATGCTTTAGGATTGTGAGCGAAGGAAGTATTTAATAAATTGATAAAAATACGCTTTGGAAAAAGTGGGAGGGAAGTGGGCGGACTTTGAGCCCGACCACCCTGACTGCAGCGCCTATAAAGAACAACACTCTCGGTAACTTGATGAACTGCATCCAATCAACAAAGGGGTCAAGTTTCCAGGCGAGTGTCCAGACCTGTTCTTCAACGGCCGTGGTTAACAGTGTTTAAACTAAAACAGCAACAGAAAACGTGTTAAAACATCATATAATACAAGAATTCAAATACGGTTACGAAATAAAAAAATAACAACCAAACTTCGATAATTTTTTAGGAAAACTTTAATTAATTATTCTGGAGAAAACTAAACCCTTTCATTTATTAAAAAAACTAAACTCTTTAATTTTTTTTTCAAGAAACTAATCGGAGCGAATACAAACTAACAGGAAACTACAATTTTTACACCAAATAAACTTGAAAATCATTTCCAGTATTACTTCTTTTGTTATAATGCTGATTATTAATTTATTTTTAATATGTTTACTCTTAAAACAGTGAATGTTTCAAAGTTATTAATCGAAAATTTTTCTTGAGTCTTTGTTAAATGTTTATATTTAATACCGTTAAATTAAAAACGCAATTGAGAAAATTAGAAGTCAACAAAATATCACCCCTGCATGTATGGTTTCTTGATTACATTATTTGAACGTGTCGTATACAACACGTGCACGAAAAGTTTCTGTGAAACCAAAGCGAGTCCTCGAGAGCTGGCGAGGAAACGTCAAATTGGTCGCGATAAAACCTTCCTTGATCGTACGCGACGTCCGTTATACTTGTGCCTCGTGAAGCGGAAAAGACGATCTGAAAAAAAGACTTGGAAAGCACTGAGTCACCAGGATGGCAGTCTAAACGGTCCCCTTACTGCCAGGCCAACACCCCCAAACACACGACGTCCAAAGACGATAAACCTTTGTGACGCTGGCAAACTGCGGATGGAATGAAAAGGACCCGTCAGTAACAGGCGGACGCAAATAGTGCTGTGGGCGTTTAGCCGAGGGTGGACGAACGCAGTTCCAGCTATCAAATCGAAAATAAAAATCATTAAATAAAAGGTTGAAGTGAGACGGAGGGATACCTCCTATGTTTTACAGACGGCCGGTCGTGAATCACGGGATTCTTGTTTCGTATTCAGGACGCGCGCGCGTCGCTGACGTCGTTATGTCGCATCCCGACGAGACTGATGGGAAATTGGGTTTAGCTCAGATTGAGGGGAAAGCAAATGGGCTAGGGGAAAGGGGCGTGTTCACTGTTCACTCCCCTCCTCTCACAACACTTCTGTAATCATCAACGAATAACAACTAACGAGCCACGAGATCCTAGGAACCTAGGCTTGCTTGGCTCCTGCACGGTGAGTGTACAAACTTCTAAAAGGTTTGTTCACAGCTAACACTGATTAGGACTGTATGGCAAGGCATATATCGGTACGACGGTTGATAGCCACCTGAAAATATTAATTACACACTAAATAATCATATATTATACTGGTTGAACACATAGCGAAAAAATAATAAAATTTTGAACACATTATCCTTTTAATACAATTATCATTTTGTACAAGTGTGCTTTTATATAGTAAGGCAATCAAAGGTTTTTCCAGTGCAAAGTATTTAAATCCATTTGTGTCAAACCTACCACCATTTTTAAATTTGAAATAATGTTTTAACAAAATGAGCCGTGGGGTGGCAAGTTTTTTTATCTGTAACGATTTTATAATTTTAAAATAAAATTTAGTTTTCTTTTAAAGTACGTCGGGGATGTGGGAGGGGGGTGGCTCCCTGCAAAATTTTAGTTGTTTTAATAATTTTTATATCTGTACGAGACTTCGTTTATTTTATAGGCATATATTGTGACAAATATTTACAGCAATGAAAAGTTTCTAGCTTTCAAAGTTTTTGTATAATGGCATGTCGAAGCCAAAATTTGCATAAAACGGTTTAATTCAAGAAACAAAACTAACTGACGAATAGAGACGAAAAAAAATCCCACTGAAGAACAGTATCGCGGGCTACGTCTGGACATAAATAGAAAACAGCATTGAATATTTTCAGTATTAAAAAAAATTGCCGAAATTTTGATAAGAAAATGTCAACTTTGTGTATTTTTTTTTAAATACAAAAATTGCTATGCGATATTTTTATACATGTCCAGTTGTAGCCCGCGACATTTTTCTTCAGTGGGAATATTTAGTTTTTGTAAGTCAGTTGGTTTTTGTTTCTTGTATAAAACCATTTTATGCAAATTTTGGTCCTTACTTGCCATTACACAAAAACTATGAAAGCTAGAAAATTATCGTTACTGTGAAAAAAAGTCAAAATATGCATCTACAAAACAAAAAAAGTCTCGTACGAATATAACAATTATTTTTGCATGAACTCCCCCCTGAACGTTAAAATATAGAAACAATTGTACCACCGCTGACCTCCAAGGATTAGGCTAAGTGAAGCCAATAAATGTTTAGTATCCGCATGCATCGACGGAACAGTGACGGACAGCCATCCAAAAACGCTCTTCAGAAATGTCCCAGTTACCCCAAGGGTTTCGTGCATAACCCTGCACATGCAACCTACGAGCAATTTGAAACTCATGTCTGCTAACGATTGTTCCGTTTTCGTGATCACAGGCCCGACATCAGTTCGAATGCAATCAGAATGCGGAGAGGGGCGGATACCAGGCCCGGTTTATTAGCAGGGAGGAGTGGTTTCCAACCCCTAATAGATCAGAATATTCGTATAAATAGACACAATTTATTTGTGGTGAAAATACGTTAGTATATAGGTTTAAGTGCTAGGTATGAACAGCTGCAAATAACTATTCGTCATAATATTTTCTCACCTCTAAAAATTATATTTTATTTTGTTAGTAACGCCGGTAACGTAAAGAGATGAGAAATTCCATACGTTCAGGCATTTTAAAGATTTATAAATTATAGGAAACAGTGACCTACTGACCCTTACGTTGTAAAAGTGGCTGAACAGCTAATGACACGGTAGTTTAATTTGCAGTATATTGGGAAAAAGTGTTGCCGCCGTGAAATTTACACCGTAGTATTATGGTTTATTCTGATAATAATAATAATAATAATATTTTATGATATAAATTAACATTTCAGTTTTTTTATCCAAACGGTTGTCAGTTGATTTCACTTCAGAAATCTTTATTGAAAGAAGTTTTTTTTTGTTTAAAACTAGAGCGTTACATCTAAGCAAGACAGAACGGCTTTTGCTTAGCTTGTACAATTACATTTATATATTAGATTATTCACTTCGTTTGTGAATTATTATGCGTCTAAGATCATGATGTCATGTAATATAGATAGAGATGGTGAAATTTCGCGAATTCAATGACCTGCAAGTTAGAATAAAATATCCTATACACACTCAAGTCCCGCCCATTTGTCCACTAGCTGCTACTCAGTGGAACAGCAAACAATGAACGAATAGACATGGCTTGAGTATGCATAGGATATTTGATTCTAACATGCAGGTCACTGAATTCGCGAAATTTCACCATCTCTAAATATAGAAAACTGCACAGTGTCAACTTTAAAAAAAATATCATAATGCTTAAATGAAGACATGAGCGTAAACAGAAGGGGGGCATAGGGGATCAATCGCCTCCCCCCAGAACATTAGTCACGTGATGTTACGAATGTAAAACATGAATGTAAAAAATTTCTTATAACTGTTTATTAAATTTTTTTTGTTGGAAAATTCTTTAAACATCACTATTTTGAACCCTTAAAATCAAAATGTTCAGGGGGAGGACACTCGGACTGCCCGGATTTTGCTTCGGGTTGGGTGTAAACCTCATTGTCGCCCCCCCCCCCCTCCTTTACAAGACACAGCTAGATTCGCCCTTGATTGGAGAAGGTTAATTTTATCTACTCTCGTTCCTGAGTATATAAGCACTTTTTTATGATTAGTGAAAGCCGACGTTACTTTTATTTTACATCTATGTAAAGAACCACAAATAGACAAGCAGACATTTTAAAAACCAGGACGAACGACAAAATAAAATATTTTTATCCTTGCTTTTTGTCCAAAAAGCTTACGATTTTGACCTTTGGTTGGTGACACTCTCATGTTGGGATCCCTTGGTGACTGCCTAGTTTGCCTAGGCACGAAAGTTAGCCATTACCGGCACTCGCCAGCGTAATTGAAATCCTTTTAAAGAAACTGTTTGTCGATGAACGCGGCGCAACTAATTTCTTGGAAAAAGTTACTGTTGATTACTAACGAGTCTCGCTAAATGACTCCAGGAATAAGAACTAGGGGAAGGGGAGGGGGGACTTGATGCCAGCAACCTTTGATATCGTATTTTCTGCGTGCTTGCATCTCTGGCGCCGGTAACTTCTTTCCTGTTCAAGAGTAAATTGAAGCGCTGAAGCGTGTGTTTTATCATTGTAGAACTTCAAGGGAAAGTTATAAACAATTTGTTAGCAGTTTGGGAAGTGTCTGATGTGGCCGTTCTCGATAAGAAGTCACTTTTTCCTGAAGAGAATAGACTGGTAAACTATTTGAACTAACCTTGTACAAGAGATCTCTTACTATCACAAATTCAACTTTCATTCGTTTTAGTCTTTAGTACTTAAAATTTCAACTTAAGTACAATGGATTCCGACTTTCAGACACTTACTGTCAAAATAAAATAAATATTCACGTTTTACAGCAAGTCAACACAGTCAATTAATAGGAACCCTTGTTTTTCGCGAAAATAATTTTGCCACACTTTGTTTCAGTGTCTTACGTACACATCTGCAGTTCTACTTCGTGGTCAGTGATTGGATATTATAACTCTTTTGAGCCTTGGGATTCTACCGGCAAATCACAGCCGTCAGGTGTTGCAGAGACTTTATTGTAATTGGCTCAGAAAAATTACATACGGCTCTTCATATAGACACGCTGTCAATAATCATGAAGCAGAATTGCAGATGTGCACGTAAGGCACTGAAACAAAGTGAGTCAAAATTCTTTTCGTGAAAAACCATGGTCCCTATCAATTAAACATGATTTTGTGAATAAGTCCTTCCATTTAATGCCTCAAATCACTGCAATTTTCAAATCATTACTTACTCGGTATATGTCAAATAATTATGAAAGAAATAAGTTTACATATGAGTCTGTAACACCAAACAGCCATTTCATTATAATAATTTGTGGTTATTAAGGTCATGGTCAGGAATTTTTCGGCTTTCGAGAGAATTGTTTATTTAAACACAGACGAGAGCCGATATCAGAAATTGCTCTGTAACTTTGTTGCAAAGTGGTTTTACAATGTAATGTAATTTTTCCGGAAAAAAGGCCCAATTATGTTAGCTAATTGATCATTTTAAAGGAATTTTAGTTTGTTAACCAATTATCTACCATCATGTTGTATTTTGTCTCGACAAAATCATAGTGGGTAGTTAAAACCAGTTATAACAAAGTCATAGACTGATTTTATAATATCGGCTCTCGGGTATTTAATTAATAATAACTATCGTCAAAAATGTAGAAACTCGGCCCAAATCCTTAAAGGAATCTTGATATATTTTTTCGGAACAGTTGCTGCAAGTTCATTAATTCTCACGGTAAAATAACATGTACTCGAAGATTAGGGTATAGTGTGTGTTGTGTAGACGGATATATTTTGGTAAGCTCTTGACGAGGGAGGTCGTGATGGATGGACCAGCTATGGATCACAAGGCGGAAGAAACGGGAGTGCCTCGAAAGAATTCACCATCTAGCGGTTACGCCCACTGTGTTTCCAAATTAGAAAATTGGGAGAAACATTGCAGGAATTGATCCCGGGTCACCATGGTGGCAGGCGAGTGCTATGCCAACTACAAGCGATAACAAAATAGACAAAAATAGCGGAGTACCAATTGGGCTTTACGTCTCATCGACAGCGAGGTCATTAGAAATTGTGGCACAGAACTTTGTACAATGACAGGAGCTGGGAGAGGAGTCGGCCATGACCTACGTAAAGGAACTATTCCATAATTGGCATGGAGCTATTTAGGAAATTTATGGAAAACCAAATTCTGAACGTTTGGAGCCGGGGATCGAACCCGGGTCCTACAGAATATGAATCTGACGTGTTACTGTTGAACCACCTTGCTAGGTAAAATAAAGTAATTTTCTTTATTTTCAGAAATAAAATAGTACTAAAATTTATTGTTTCACGTTTTTTTGTACATTTCAGTGTAGTCCGTATCATATGTATAGTTTTGATGTAAATTAGTTCGTTTCAGTGAGCACATTAGTCTTAGTTTGGGGGCATATTGCCGTAACAAGACAATTTAGATTTTGTCATGCCATTGTGAAAATGCTACGCATGTTAAAATTTTTCCGTAAATGATTAGCGTAGTCGGTGGTAACGTCTAACACTAAATTTAGTACCAATTTACTTTTTTTTCACACATGGATGGCCTTAATGGCGACGCCTATACCTCAGACCCTGGCAGGAGAAAGGATAAGGGAAATATGTCAGATGTGGCTAAGTATCTACTGAACCTACATGTACGATACCGCTTACTTTTTTTGGTTTATTTCGGCGAGTATCACTTGGTTATAGGACAAGCAACGCAAACGATCCATATTTCGGTAGTCTCCATGCACTATAGGTCTAAAGGTGCGTGTCGATAAAAAAAAATCTCGGCTGCTAAGAGCCTTACTCTGTATTCTGGAGTTTCTAGTACAGTTTTCACTTTTATATAATCCACAGGGCTTACTAGGAAGTTTTAGGATGTTTTTTTTAATGACCTGAAAACCATGAACAAGTATAAGTTCAAACACTCGAAAACATGGTCTCATGATTTTTATGGTATATTTCTATTCCTACGTGGCCTCGGCGGCTGAGTGGTCAGAACATTCGCCTCCCATCTAGACGATCCGGGTTCGATCGCGGACGGAGCCGGTCCCCGGATTTTCGCATGTGGGAATAGCACCGGATGACATCGCTGGCCGGCGGGTTTTCTCGGGGATCTCGGCCCTTAGGAAGGAAGCTGTAAGAGCGACACTATCACGCACAACAAGTGTCGCATCGCCCTTACGCGCAAGTCACTGAACAGGCGTCAAGGATTTCTTTCGGTGGTCGACACACCTGAACGCGCCTTCTAGTAACTACCTTTTAGTTTTGTTGACGCATGGATACGTAACAATATTTAACGCATACTAGATTCGTGTTTATTAAATTTTTAGACACAGCAGTTCAGCAAAGTTGTTCTTGACTGTGATAATAATTTTTGAAATTGTATTTATTTATAGCAAGCTTACTGTTTTCGAAATACCACCGTTTTAATTTTGAATTTATTTACGTAGGTTGTTATGCCTGGTGTAACGTAAATAGTTTCGTCCGAAACATATGTTTCCATCGAACACTCTGGGACACATCTCGAGCGGCAGGTAGGTAACCATCTAAAAATATGACATCCAAAGCATTCGACCGAGAACTCACTATAAACCTATCACCAAGCTGTTAGGAGAAAAACAAACAAACAATAATATCACTCTGACGAATGAACACAGCCCAGACGTGAAAAATTCCTCCTCTCGCCTGTCATATTTAACTTCAGCGCCTGTCCTAAACCAAGGTACCATTCCCGCTGTCACATCTGGTTACTTAACAGGCATAGACAGATGCCTTCGACGGACGACGTGAAAAAGAAGAAATAAAGACAAGCTTACGTCGCGCGGAGATGCAATATTCTTGCAGAACATAACAGTGGCGCACCCATGTTGGTGGTCGGGGGGAGGCTGGGGAGTTTGGGGGTTCAAACATACCCCGAAAATGTGTGAAACATTTTTGAATAATGGTAATTTTTCTGTAAGGAAACACTACCGTTTAACACATACTCGAGAATTTTAAATGATTGGTTTGCGAACATACGCAATTGCTCACGTTTTGCTAACCAAACTTGTGTAAAAAAAAAAAAACAGAAAAAAAACCCGGAGAAAATGAATTCCAGAGGATTTCGGTAAGTTAATTTTAAACGGCTTTTTTCAAATTTTTAAACTTTGTATTTTAATGCAAGTTTGGTCAACAAAACATGAGAAATGACTAGAGCCCACGATTTTTTGTGAAAAGAATTCTGCAACAGTTTGCTTCAGTGCCTTACGTGCACATCTGCAGCTGTGCTTCATGGTTATTGGCAGAATGTATTATTGCACAGACGTGGCTCATTTGACTGTGCCAACAGGAACAAGGTTACTGCGATACAACACGTCTGTAATTTGCGGGTAGAACCCTAGATGCTGAGAGTTGCAAACAGCCAATTTGTGACCACGAAGTAGAGCCGCATATGTGCACATGATGTATTGAAACAAATTGTAGCAGAATCCTTTTCGCGAAAACTCGTGGCCTCTAGCAATGACGTATGTCCACGAACCAATACATTCTTATTACACACAATTGTAGCGTAAATTTAACTGTTAGGATTTAAAAGTGCTGTAAATCCAAAAAATCATCCAATTAATCTTTGACAGGGAGTGCCTATGGGATCCAGACCGCCCCTTACCTCATTGAAACTGCTTGAATAGCACCATTTTCATCTTGAAATCAATTTTTTTCCGGAGGAGGGCCCCCGGAAAATCCGTTTTATTCGGAGGGGATCGATGTTGCGTCATAACATGTTGCGGCCCTATCAACTCTCCGAAGAAAAGTCCTGGGTGCTCCCCTGGAACATAAGCTGAGCTAGAGACAAAATAGCGAGATGGGATGGTGGATGGTGGTTGTTCTTCGAAAAAATAAATGGGGGCTCAAATGCGTGTGTGGTGGTGTCTGTGCCCGATGGCATCCGTCAAGTAGAGGGAAGAGGATGGCTACATCTGACTACCACGAAGCCGCTCGTTGCCTGGCGAAGACGTGAGGCGTCGTAAACCAGGCCGCAGGAAGAGGAGGGAAGGAAGCAAATTGAAGCGTTATTATTTTCCGCCGCCGTCATATTTCACTCGCGGCCTCGGCGGCAGAGGTACAGCATGGCTACCCGTGACAGTGGGGCAGGATGTTTACAGGCGCCGGGTCTCTGACAAAGAACAGGAGCACAAAGCCCCTCCAAGGCATAATTCGGTGAAACCACTGGGCCGATGGACACTTTTATGATTCAATTTGGGGTCGAGCTGTGGTACGTGTGTTGGCTCTAAAACCTGGAACGCTACTGCTGCCGCGTAAAAAAAGGAAACTAATTTTAGCGGGTCACTTAAGTGCAAGTACCTCAGCAAAGAATTTTTCAATATAAGCATTCATTTTTTCTTGGGCGCGGCAAAGGCGCTCGCCTCCCACCATGTCTATTCGGGTTCGACTCTCGGCGGTGTCGACCTTGAATTTCACGTGCGGTAATCGTGCCAGACAATGCCGTTGTTCGGCAAATTTTCTTGGGGATATCCAGTTTTCCTTCTCTCCTTCATTCCGTCGTTGCTCCATATTCACATCGTAGCACCCCTTACCAGCGCTGAAAATATCTCTGTTAAGTATTGACCTATTTATGCTATAACTTCTGTCACCAGGGACTCCATTTGCTTGTATTTTCAAGCAAGGCCGTTCTCCCCTGTTTCTGTTTTCGCAATAACTATTTTTGAAACCTAAGCTTGAGCAGACACAAAAAAATCTTGTTGGTAATTTTGTTTAGAATAGTATTTATCATGTTGGCTAATTTTTTCAAGACAGTAAATGCTATGAGTTTAGCTAATCATGTAACTAATGATTTTTTACGTTAGTTAACTAATTAGTTGAAACCGTCTAATTTCTTGTTTTAAAAAATAGCTATCGCAGCAAAAACTATTTTTAACAAACCTTGCCAAACAGATTCGTAATATCTTTTTTTCGCAAAAAAAAAAAAAAAAAGTAGAATCTAAAGTAGACGTAATAACTGCGAGTTGGTAATATTTTATATAGTTTCGAAATATAGCTGCTAACTATAAACATGATGTCCTAATGTGAATTCAGCTACAAACCGTTAATATCAGGCAAGATGCGAAATCGAACCGTCATCACATCATAATATGACCTGATGCACGAAAATACTAAATACCGGTTCGACTTCTATTTAATACTAATACCGTGTGAAAGGTTTACACAAATAGTAGTCTTGATAGCGATACTACGTTGTCATACAAGAGACTACATTATCTATAAATAAAATGCTTGCGCTGTACTCTGTTATACAGAAAAACAAGTGGCATACATTTGATTGTGTAGAAATAATTGTTACAGTTTTTCCTAAAGAAGATACGGAAGTAATTCTGCAGAAATAATCTTCAGGTACATTACAAAATGTAAAAATTTAAGTTTTAATTTTTTACATGTCGCTAATTGTAGCAACACAAATTTCTTCACAGCAATAACAGGCGAATTTCTAACTCTTTTTACTGAGCTCTACAATGGTAACAGGCCCTCGACGCGTGTGTTTATGATTACGATATTCTTGTCACAATAACTGTGTTTGTGTAAAGTTAAGGTTCATTGGCCCTAGGGTTAATGTGGAGTCTTGCCGTTTGCAACAGATTTGGGAGCAACGATTAAAATTAATATAGCCTTATATTCAGAAACTGAAGTAGCCATTTTCCCCCAATAATTTCTTGGTGATGTTGTCATGCGTGTTTAACGTTTAATTTTTCTCCATATAAATATTTTGGGACATACTAACTTTTAACTTTAATAAGTTAATTTTTTTTAACCTTAACTTCTACCAGTTAATATTTTAAATATTATCTTTTAACTTAAATCAGTAAATTTGTAAGGCATTAACTTCAACTTTAATAAGTTAGATATTTTTGGTTAACTTTCCCAAGTCTGGTACGCATACATACACAGCGATATTTTACGCGCTTTTTGCTCTCGTTCTGGGTGGAATACAGACGAAGGCTATTTGAACAGACTTGAAGTAGAATCGTATTTGGAAATAAATGAAAATATATAAAGAAAGCCCCAAAAACTGCAGACTCTAAACCATTATTTAGTATACAGAAACATTGTTTTTAATACTTAATTTTCTTACTCTCGCTTTGCTTTACTATTGTGCATTTTGGATGTTAAGAAGGAAATCACCCGAAATATTAGTTATTTTAATAATTTTTATATTCGTGCGGGATATGGTTTGCTACGTAGACATACATTTCGACTATTGTTTACACTAACAATATTTTTTTAGCTTTCATAATTTGGTATGATTACATGTCAAAGTCTGAATAAGCGGTAAACGTTTTTATGCAAGAAAGGAAGAACAACTAATTTACAGGAATGAAATAATTCACACTGAAGAACACTGTCTTGAACTACTTCAATAACCGTGTAAAAACAGTATTGAACTTTATTTTGAATTTAAAAAAAATACTGAATTTGACATTTAAAAATATATATATAAAAATACAGATTTGATGTAGCCCGTGACACTGTTCTTCAGTGTGAATTATTTCATTCTTGTAAGTTAGTAGGTTCTTCTTTCTAGTATAAAACCGTTTTATGCAAATTTGGACTTTGATATGCCATTATTAGTGCCCGGTAGTTTTCGCGAAAAGATTTTTGCAGCACGATGTTGCAGTGCCTTACGTGCGCACCAGCAGCTCTGCTATGTGGTCAATGATTGGATGCCGAAACACCCAGCGTCTTGAGGTTAAACCCGCAAATCACAGTTATCCGAATACTGATGGGCACAGTCAAATGAATAACGGCTCTGGACAACAACACTCTGCCAATAATCAAGAAATTGCTGCAGGTGTACACGTAAGACACTGAAACAAAGTGGGGCAAAAATCTTTTCGTGAAATATACCGGGCCCTAGCCATTATACATAAACTATCAGAAGTAAAATTTGCCATTATGGTAAAAAAACAGTAACAATGCATGTCTAAAATAACAAAACATGTCACGTAAAAATTTAAAAATTATTAAAAAATTAAATTTTTCGGTGAACCGCCCCATTAAGACAACATACGTTTGCAAAAGGAATGATATATTACCATTTCCTATGATGTCCGCATCTCTATGCACACGACCGATTATGGGCAGTTGCGAATCGCTTGGTCCGAATATTTGGAAATCTGTTCTTGCGCGTACATGTTCTATAGACTGTTCAGGATAAAGTGAGAACTGCTTCAACTTTTATTTTGGATTTGTCTTTAATATTTTAAATTTTAAAACTGTCAGAAAACTAAAAACCAGTGAAAAGGCTTCACCACACTGAAAACTTATCACCTTTAGTCCCAATAAAATACAGTTTTTGGTTATTTTTAATGTCGTGGGGTGCTCAGTTTAAAGTGATATATTAGAGGCAGGATTATTTCGCATATTGATTCTAGGTCAGGTTGAATGCATATAAGGTATACTTCACTACTAATTCTGTGATTAGACGACATCTGTTTTAACACATCTTTGACGAATGCAAGCCAGTGATAAATAAGGAAACAAGTCGTGGTAGTAACACGTGCGATTAGAAGCCAATGGATATTTGACTTTGGCCAGTGTGCGTATAGGTCTGAGAAGTCTAGTCTGTTGCCACGTGAATACGCGAAATACTCGTGTTTTAACCTATATGCCGTTATTTTAGAACTTGTGAACCCACCTTTACAGTCTGCGCACCAGCTGAATCTCTGGCGCGTATGCATTTTTCGTCCTAAACGTCATGTACGCTACAGTAACACAGCGGCAAACACGTCCTATGCTTACGACGTTACTACGGCTAGTATGTGCGTCGACATGTTGTCGGTCTTGCTGCATTAGCCTATTTATATCTTTCAGGATCACTCTAAAAAATAGTTTGTAAATATGCTACACGGGCGTATGGGAGCGCTAAAAAAGTAGGTATGGTAGAATGGCTTCCCTGACATCCATGGTAGTACGCCTATACTTTTTTTATTTATAAAACAGGCACATGTATACTGAAGTTACCAGACTTGTATTGTAGTAATTGTAAAAGTTTGAATATTCACAAGATGGCAACTGTCCCATACAGTGGTTAGGTTAATTACTTCCTAAACATTTTAGGAAGTTTTTTTTACAGTGGACGTAAAAGGCGTACCCTACAGGTACTCGGAGCTGGAGAGTATACAATACTATATTTTACCTTCATTCCTTCAAAGCTCATTCATTAACTTAATGTGCGGAGATACGCCACCCCCGCAACTCCTAGCCATATCATTCCTACTGCATTATTCTCACCTTTTCTGACGTGCTTCCAATGCTTAAAGAGAGTATAGCGTGCAATGTACTTTCCTTTAACGACTGATTTCTTTTTGTTTTAACTCGGCTGCAAAATTCATTAATGATTCGTGAGAATGTAAAGAACAAAAGTATACCTATATTTTAAGTTTCAAACCGTTAAAAATACTCTTATTAAAATACTGTACTGTCTTTCTAAGATTCTTGCAATGTGGGTAAATGATTAAGTCAAACAATGTGGACATACGCCATTGAGGTACTACGTCGTCTTGGGCAATTCTTGGTATTCTGAGACTACATAGGCTATCACTGCAATGGCGTAAGTCAACAACACTTCACTTAATTAAAATCTTGAATAACTTGAAACATTGTTTCCGCTCTTTCCACCAGACATACGAACAAGTAGTCTATATGTGACTTTACGTCTTGTCAGCAGCGAGGTCATTGGAGACGAAACTACGGGGTCTAACAGAAACGGTGAAGGAATCGGCCATGGCGTTTGGTTATGACCCGTTACGGCAATCGCTTGGAGTGATTTCGGATAATCACGGGAAACAGAAACCGTCATGACCGGACAGGACACCGAACTCAGGTACTCCTGAAGACGTGTCAAGTTTATTTTTATTTTATTATTTTTATTTTTGCATTAATTCGTTCGGTGTTAAGCTGGAAAGAGCGCAGAAGTGAATGGAGTAATTTTTTCTGTAAAGCTTGCATTAACAAACCTAAAAACTGTTACGTAGCGACGTATGTTACTACCGGAGGAAAGAAAATGCTTAAAAATGAATATAGCGTTTAAATAACATCTAATTTCATATTTATTATATTGTACTTATGATGCCGCAGAGCATATTTATTTAGTAGTAGACCTCAACTGTTCTTATTAGGTAGAATCAAGAACAAAGTATTGCAACGATGTACGGTGAAACTTCTCAAGAATACTTCCCAAGCGTAAATAGTTTCGAGATAGAACTTTGAACAACCGTTATAGGAATATGTAACAAGGGCGGTTATAAGATAACGTGAGTTGAAATGTTTCAGAGTAAGTATAGTGAACAAATAGTATGTGTCTTAAAATTCTAAACATATTGCACAATTAAAAAAAAAATACAAAATAATTTTCTTAAGAATCACATTACCAATATAAAACTGAGTTTGTGGTTCTACAGGGAAAAACGGAAAGTAGTTCAAAACTTTACCATGCAATTTGTTTAGCGGATTTTTTATTTGGACTTGCACGAACAATATAATTTATGTTCCTAGTAAATACGAATGAGAATATTCATTAAGCTCGTTATAATTGTAAATATGACTTAAGCGTGCTTTGTTTAATGTACAGTAATTTTTTTTTTTTTAGATGTTAGTTTCGAAAGAATTTTCTTGTAAAGCATGCAAGTATATATTACAGAATATGTACCATACAGCACATATAGGCTTCCGGGTATGTTGCTGTGGAATACCATCGCAGTGTGATTGCAGTCTCATACCGTGTCATGCAGATTATTTAATCGGACGCAGCTGGGTATCATTCCATAGTAACATGAAAGTGGGCTTTATGTCTCCACAATGAGGTCATGAGAGACGGTGACACACAACTTTACACAGGGACAGGCAGAAGAATCGACTATGACATTCGTGAAAGAACCATTCCCACAATCTCCTGGAGCGATTTCGGAAAACCGGTATCAGTCTTAACTGGAACAAGAATACGAGCCTGAATACTCCTGAAAGTGAGCCCAGCACGTTACGGTCGGACCAACGCGGTCGAATAGGCTCCCTTATTTATTGATGTTTCAGGAATTACCTTCAGCACCAATAATTCAGTGTTTTTTTTTTTTAAGAAGAAAGTTTGTAAAATCTTGTTTTTAGTTACATTCCTCGATAACATACATGATAAGTAGGAAATAGAGAATGTATTAACAGTTACTTTAAGATATTTGTTTACATGACTTTACTGTATTTATCTGAGTAATCGTGATTGGAGATAAACTAATTATTTACTGATTTAAGTCTCACTTAAGCAAGTATAGGTAACAGACAGCTCTCTTAATCTCAAAAATTCTGTTAATCAATGCTTTATTCCATTATTAGACTCTAAATTTCTAAATTAAGCCAGAACATTAGGTATAAGTAAGCAAACATAAAATCAGTAAAACCAGTACACTACCCCCGTTAGACACACAGACCTTCAGGAAATGCTTCTTTATGGATAATCATACGGCAGTCCAATGATGCAAACTTAAAATTAGGGGCTGGGCAACATAAACATTAGGTTCCGCATTAGTTGTCTTATTCTTAATCGTGCCTAGAGAGCAGAGTACAAGTTATATTTATCAACGGTGGTTGCTTTTCACAAAGCTAACGGTGTAAATTAAGTCACTATATTACTTCAAATGTCCTACAAGTATTCGTAACACTCCTTCAATTCATGTGAAACCCGCATGTCTAATTTTTCCACTTTATTTGTTGCAAAATGTAGGGAATAGTTGAATAGGAAATGCTGGATTGTCAGACAAAACTTCTGACGGCGTGAGTAGATTTTCCTCTAAGACGTGACTTTTAAGTCATTATGCCCTTTTGTTCAATGTACTCCTTTATTTTCTTCATTTTGAATACTCTTGGCACCGAAAATAAAGTTAAGTTATTACGTTATTAATTTTAGACGTGCCGCATTATATCACCAAAATATTGCCGTTTCCCCCCCATCGTTTGTATAAAGATCCTTAATTTACAATTTAATGCTATATCAGCATGTTATACAGCACATTGAAAGTCATTGTGTTCTCCAAATACAGTTTAAAATATACGATGGACGTTAAGTATTACTCTTAGTTCTGTCGATACAGTACAATTGGAGTTCGAGAGAACTGAATGTCAAAAATGTACAATTTTGCTACTTTCAGTATTTACAAACAATTTTGTAGTTTTGTTACGTAGGCTATGTTTATTTAAAATAAATGGTAAGACAAGCGTTCACAATTTCTGGGTGCTGAGTAAGTCTAGCATACAAAAGTTCTGATCACTCAGTCTCATAGAGGTACGTAGGCAACTTCAAAAAAATATTGAAATCAAGTTGTTATTAGCATTTCTTTGCGTAGGCTGATTTGGAGGCTAAGCCAAATTTAGAATTTATTTTTGTAAAAGTATGATGTAAAAACCGCATTGGCAAAGTTATTAAGACATGACGTTGAGAAACACATTTGATCAGAAGCCCTTGTATTTTTAACCCAAACCTCCTTCGTAGCGATGAGGAATGCAGCTGTGCTCTTCAGTTGGTGTCAGTTTGCACAATCGAGATAGTTGTGTCGCAGGTGTGCGAAGCGGGATGGCCTATCCATTTTGCTGTCAGGCGGAGCTCGTAGAAGCTATTGCCTGGCGATTACATGCCTTGCAAGCCCAGAATGGTGAAGAGAACACACGCCAGCTGTGTTGTTGCCAAGTCTTAGTAGTAACATCAAATGGTTTATTTGCCTATAGACGTGTCACAACTACGCTGCTTGTCCATAAGTTAAAGCTCTTTGGTATAATATAAATCGTCACTCGGGGTGCCTTACAACACCAGCAATCCTTGGGAAGTTTTCTCAGGAAATTTTACTTTACTTGTAGCAGGCATGGATAAAAAAATACTAACTAGGTATGTTGGCCAAGTGTCATTCATGTTTCTTTTTCTCTAATGTTTGGTTAAGATGAAATTATAGCAGTGTTAAAGTTTAAAAAAGGTACAAATAAAAGAAAAAAATCCTACACAAAACGATCCCTTAACCAGTAACAGAAAAATAGTTTCAAATTTCTGTTGACGCTTAAGTGCTAAGTAAAAAAAATTGGTAGTAAGAATTCTCGAAACTGAAACAGAACAGAACAAAGTAACAATACAAAATCCTCAAAAAGACGTAGCAATACAAAAAAATTGCATTTGAATGTTATTTAAGATTTAAAATTATCTTGTGAAATTGTCACACATGAACACACATTATACGAACATTTTGTCGCAGTTACTTATTTTGTTATTTTTAATCTTAGAATGATTTTGGACATACAACATTGCAGCTCATGTAGCTCTCAATGCCAAAAACTCTCTAAATTCCTTTTGAAGATTGTAGAACCACTTACCGGCCAGACACCGACCTTTGTCAAAGACTCCAGCCACTTCCTTTCGATTGCCAAAACATTAGCTACATAACCAAACGACATCCTGGCCAGTTTTGGTGTTCAATGTCTATTCACTAATATACCTGTGGTAGAAACTCTAACACCAAGCTGAAAATTGATAGTAACTTGAACAGAGAAGTCAAATACCCATTCCGACCATCACGGTTGTGCCAACACAACTTACTTCCAGTTCAAAGACGAAGTTTACAAGCAAACTGATGGCATGGCTATGGGGTCTTCACTGTTACCTTTGAGGGCCGACATTTTCATAGAAAGTTTTGAGCTAGAAGCGCTGAATGGAATCACCACACCACCTGAAGTCTGGCTGCGCTGTTTGGATGACATATTTTTGAATTAGGCAACATGGTCCCGAGAAACGTAACGAATTTTCTCATTTCCTCAACTCGTTAAGGCCATCGATTCATATTACTTATGAAACAGAATCCAACAATAGAATTCCATTTCTAGACATACTTGTAATAAAATAATAACAACCTATTTCAAACAAAAGTGTACATGAAACCAACGGATACTGGTCAGTACCCGCACTTCAACTCGAACCATTCTACAAGCACAAAGACAGGCATAATGCGGATTTTAGTTAAAATAAATATTTACTGCAATGGCGCTCGTATAAAATCTTTCTGTGACTAGTTAGTTATTAATTTAGTTTATAGTTTGTTCATGGAAACCAACTATTTTGTTTATTTAGCATTCCCCCAACGCATTTAAATGTCAACGAAATTTGAAAATATTTTAGTTTTTACTTTTTAATGTATAGTTTAATATGTAGATTTTTAAATTTTAATTTAACTATAATTTTTAGCGTTTTAATCTTTAATACTTCTGCAATTGTCGTGAATATAGAACTAAATTATATAAGTATTCCATATTACCGTGGGGTGACTAGAAACACTTAAAACATTTATTTTTCGCAATGTGGCAGCCCACAGATGAAAATTTGATTGCGATAAATTCCAAATATTAAATGTTCACCTGAAATTTTATAAAACTTACCGTTGACACACATGGAAAACAAAATTTGTATAAAATTGTCCCAATCGGAAAAAAAGCTCACAACGTTTGAATACCTGGACAAATTTTCATCAAACACAGCTGATAACCTTCCCGGTGAAACTATTTTTCAGTTAAAAAACAAAGCAATGAAGTCGGCCAATCCGTTTGGGAGCTACGAAGCCACAGACAGACATAGGTGTCAAACTTATAACACCTCTCCTTTTTTGTACAGGGTTAGTAAATATTCACCTAGTTGCACGTGTTTTGCACGAGAAGAGCGAGACGAATAAGGGCAACCCAGGCACGTGCATCACACTTCACCCTAGCCTCCACGAGGAGCAAGCCACTGTACTGGCGCGCAATTTTTTCGTCGATAACTTGTCTCCATTAGACATTCAGTTGTAGCCTTATCATTTTGTGTAATATTATCAAAATAAATTTGTTTTACACGTATCCATATATTTTAAACCGCCTTCACCGAAATGTTTATAACTAAAAAGAACCGCAAAAATACCCATTTTCGCTCTTTTAGATTGTGAGTAAATAAGCTTTACGAATAAATTTAATACCTATAATTAGTACATAGAGTTGACAGTCATTATTTAAATCTGCAAATAAAACCATATATTATGTCATTTATATGTTATCACTCAACACATAAAAAAAAATCAAGCTTTCATTTTGTTTTAAGATAATTTTATTATTTCGCCAATGAACTGTACTAAAGTACTGACACTTTCATGTATGTAACGATAAGTACTTAAACGCTATAAAATATCATTGAAACATAACAGGCGTATAAAGGAGTTCTTGGTATACAAATTATTCTAATTAAAAAAAAAACAACCGTAATACTGTAGTCCTACGGTTTCAGTGATAAATTCAACATTAAAAATAAGAAATAACACTGTAATTAGTTAATAAACCTTTATACACACGTTTTACATCCACACCTATTTTGTGTCTGAATACCAGTGGATTACGTCGGGAATTTCTTAGGGAATAAAAGTGTTCAGTTACTGGCAATTACGTTCTACGGATTTTGGATTTCTTCCCTTTTTATTGTTGTTTGGAATTTGAGATCCCGAATGATGAAACGTGCAACTGATTTTTTCAATCAGAAAAAGTAGAACTGTGATGCTGTGATAATTATTTACAAGAAGTAATAGTAGACGTTAGAATTATATTTATGATAATTTAAATGTTAATGTGAAGAATTCACGAGGTAAGGGCGAGGAAAAATAGCTGTATTATCACTACTAGAAAAAGCGTATTCGTAAATGTGCAAATTACTATTTTAATTTAATCGTCTAATCCCTATGGGTTTAAAAGTGATGCCATTAAAACTTAATCTAAATGCATTCTTTTTTTAAATATGAGTAAAGAAAATGAAAAAGTCTTATCGTAAGGAACAGTTCTTACAACTTTAAACGCCAATATTTTGCAGGACTGACAAATTCATAATGAAATATTTGTGACGGTGATATTTCGCACATTTTATTTGCAAAGTATAAGATTGAGCCAAAGGAATACGTCTTATTGACGAGATATAAAATTATTTTCTAGGAATTACATTTCTCGCTTCTTTATTACCTTATGTTTTTGTAATTTTAATGTATCGTACCATACATGTTCAATTCTCGCGGGTATATTCGACAATGCTATAATTTCGTGTTTTTTCTAGCTCAAAATTAAACTAATGTCAGACTTAAGTGTTTAGGTTCTCAATAGTCATTAATAATTAGATTGCTTACCCTCGTGGCAAGACCAGAGCTGTGATAACTCAAGAACATCTCACGGAACGAACATCGTGCTGGTGTTAAAGAAATCAGGAACGCACTATTAATAAGGAGATTCTCTCTCAAGTAGTCATTCCTTGCATACTTTTCTGACTTAAAATTACAATTAAAACCTATAGCACCATATTTAATTTTCTCACTTACAGAAATTTACCAACCATGTTGCATTTTACGGGGATCCATGGCTGTCTATTGACTAATTAATCACTGAGGTGTCAAATTCAATAGCATATCCTATGCGGTGAACATTTTTATGCAGGGATCCTCATGTGGATGTGTTGTGAGTAATATAATGGTGTGGTTTTCTTCTCTCGGCACTTCTGTTACCTTCTTCGTCTCCATTTCGCTCCTTTTCGCCTCCTATCACTATCATCCGCCTCATATATCCTCATTCATTCTTCTGGCTGGGAGAGAAACTTGTGGGTTTTCATAGGCTTTAGTGAAAAAAAAAATTAATACGCTAGGAGTAAATTGCTTAGTTATTAGTTTACTCCTAAAAATAAATACATCGAAGTGAAAAGACATGGCCGTATGAAAACCTTAATAATATTAATAAGACACGTACAAAGAATTAAGATTTAGGGCGGTTTGGAAGTTCCCTCATTTAGAATTTTCTAAAAGAAAGAATCACATCTAACTTAGTTTAAATGTTTCCTTATTATCATTGACCCATAGTTTAGAAAGACGTGATTTGAATCAAGATAATTTTTCACTGCAAGTCATGGTAAGATAGTTACTAATAATTTTCTTTAATGTACTTATAACAAATTTGACTATATGTTGTTTGAAATAGATCTGGTTTCTTAGATAAAAGAATATGTTGTAATGAACGTCGACACTAAAATTAATATAAATTTTTAGTTTTAGTTTTTTATATGCAGCTCCGACGTTTTTGCGGTACGTTAAACCTACATTTGTTAGTAATTTAAGCTGTATGTTTGTTTTCAAAATATTCAGACATTTAACAATCGTCATCCCTTTCCTTAGCTGCTTTTTTCTAGGTCAAATAAATTCCACGGCACTCCAACGTACAATAAATGCTGGGTGTAGAATCCTTCTAGTAAATTTGCCTTTCGTACATACGGAAAATGCACTGAAGAAGAGTTCTATGGTTGGAAAGTTGCATCATGTTTAGAGTTAGTTTGTGTGGAGCAACAGGTTGTTTGCAAGATCCGGTGATATCTAGCCGTCTTGCGGAGTGGGAGAGAAAATTCTTGTTATTTGTGGAGCAAGATTTCAGAATCTTGGGTGCATAGAATAATGCAAGTGCAAAATTTAACCCAATAATAGGAGATTATGAAACGTATTTTGGTCCATCAGACAGCGAGTCGTATAAGTTTCATTTTTGGTGCACGAAGATCGGTAAGACGTGAACGGACTTTGATAATTAGTTGTATGTATAAAATACCAAATGTTTTACCGAATTTTTAGAGATTTAAACATCAGTTAATGAATACCTTGTATATCTAAATAATTTAACAAATAAAGAAGGATTTCGTAGTCTACCGCATTAGTGGTACTAAGATTACCGGTAGAACAAATTTGGAGGGACTCGATTGAGTTGTACCTGAGGGATGTCTAACCAACATTTATTTAGTTAGTTGGCATTATCTTCCAAAATGGTGAACAAAATATATTGTTAATGTATTAAGTGCTTGCATTTGCTATTACCAACACTCTTAATCTTGATGGAAGTTTTCAAAATAGTAACTGAGAAGTGACACAGTACAAATAACATTGTATACACTCCCCTTTTATACTGTATATCAGACATGGTGAAAAGTCGGTGTTCTTGGTCCTTGAGATGTGGTGTAAAGCGTTAGATGAAATATGATAGTGGGTTGAAAGTTTTTTATGGAAACATACGGACGTACGACCCCAACATAAACACACAGATACACATACAATAATAGGATCGCTTGAGACTTTCTTACAGAAGTAAGGCTAAAATATTCAAGAAATTTTACTCCTCTGTAAAGCCAGAAAGTGCCTTAATATTTCCAATCTATCAAGTGTTGATATCACAGGGCTTTATAATTATCATGCCACATAAATAGTTAAAAGTAATTTAAACATTTAAAATATTACAGAATAGAAAAATAACATTTCTGATAGTGTCAGCTCTGTTTTCACCCTCATGTATGCCAAACCTAATTTAAAAATTGTCCTACCATACCAGAATGTTGGTGGACTTCAGTCTTGATGAATTATAAATTACTGATAACATTCCTTAAAAATTCGTTGACACAGTTTACGAGGTGTTCGTTAAATTACGCTTCCCTCCTTATTTTCCCTTAGCTATTTGGTTTCAGTTTTCAAAGGGATTAGAACAACTCGTTCGCATTGTTGACGCCAGTAAATTTTTTTCTGAGTACTCCTATTTCTCTCGCTACTGCATTATATTACTTGCACTTTACATACATCAGTACCTTTTATTTTACACTTTCTAAAACAACACACTTACCGAAAAGTTGGTAGTTCTTGTGAACCCCGCCACCATGCAATGGCGTAGCTCTACGTTAACGTCACTATTGATACTTATTTTTGAATAAAATTTCAAAAAGAGGAAGTATAAAGATTAAAGTGTTATATCTGAATTGAAATTGTTCTCTTACTGGTAGTCTCGTGTGAAGTGCTACCCATTTTACGGTTATTTATACACCAGACAAAAGCTACCAATATTCGCAAATGAATACATTATTGTTTTTCAGTTATTAGAATTTGTGATGATTTGTGTAGCGGTTCTGTAGTAATAGCGAAAATTCATAAGGTGAGAAGACAGGAATAATAATAATAATGAAGCTAACAATTTCTAAGCCCTTGACCAGTTTTGTGAAGGATATTACAGCGAGATTTTTTAAAATGTTTAATCTGCCTCTAGATTTACATTACTCTTCTTTCTATCATGGCGCAACACAATCTTCATTAAGTCATCATTTAAGTTTTTATTATATCTTGGGATCTTGTCTCTTCTTACGGCTTTAGCGAAGTAGTAACTGCTGTTTACGTCCCTCGTTAAAATAATAATGCGTTCATTTGTACAGACGGTATAAAGTCTGCTTTAAGTATCATGGCAGGCGTTCCAGGCAACAAAGAATGATTACGTCCTTGCTGTTTGTAAATTAAATCTTCTCCTGAACCATCTGCGAACGCATAAGCATTGTCTTTATAATCAAGAAGATAAGTTTACTTCTTTAGACCATTCGTTTCATTCCGACTCTCAAAACTTCAGTACAATGCAAGACACACACACACACACACACATATATATATATCGTCGTTCGCCATATGTTTATTGCATGGTGATTAAATTTGAAAATTTTCGGAACTGTGGCACTAGCATTATCCTGACGTACACGCCAACGATTGAAAGTAACAGTTGCAAAACTTACATTAATGTCAACGTTTTTATTTTCCTTCAAACAAAACAATATTTCTGCTCCAGTAATCCACACAAATGTACGTGTCTTTGTTTGCTTCTATTCGCAGATATAAATGCTTCCTTTCAGGATTTAAAAAACTACACTCGCAAAAACAGAAACCCGTAATCGTAAGGCTAGATGACTGAAAGTTTCTCTCCGCAGCTCTAGTTTTCTTGCTTTGTGCAAATTTAATATGATTAGAGGTTAAAATCTCTTTGTATTTTCTCCTTTCTTTGATATTCTACTTTCAGTTTTTTGGCTCAAAATTCTGCGACACGCATGCCATATTATGCACTCTATTTTCCTTTACGTACATAAAAGTATTATATTCTTTTCTGTATATTTTTGCGAAACTTTTTTAATATGCCTCGGGTTGAAAAATTTTGGCCGCTAACAGCACCTGTCGTGCACATGCTCGGTGTATAATACACATTAGCAAATATAGATTCCCCGTGGGAAATCAGTTTAAAGGTAAAGCTATATTAGATGGGCAGAAGCAAGTGTATTAAACTATATTCAGTAAGTTCTTGTCGATAACCCTGTTCCTAAATTAGAATTGCCTTGTAATACATTATGCGTACAGGGATAAAACTTCGCTACCGGAACAAACATATTATTCTTAATACACAGACCACAGTGCATTCACAAAGTTTTAGTTAGAAAATCTTAGTGCTTGTTGTAGGAGTCTGAGGAAAGATACTTTTTTTTGCGCTGTTATAAACTATGTGCAGTCATTTGCTATGGATATTGCAATGAAACTTTGGGAGGCCAACCTGTTACGCCTAAGTCAGTAAAGGTTACTTCAGTTTGGCAATACATGTTTTCTATAAATACTGCTTGCTCGAGACAAGTAAAAAAAAAAAAAAAAAGAACACAATTTAATTTCGGTAAGGGCGCGGTCTACCGCAATTTTCATCACCATTTTTTTTTATTTTGACCAGATATTTTTTTTTTTATTTTAGACACAAAATGTGACTAAATTTGGCTCTTGTGAAATTTTATTATCTCTCATAGTTTTCACGTAATGGCTTGTTTAAGTCATATTTTTGCATGTTTCCGTTTTAACGACTACACTAAAACCAACTGATATACCAAACTAAAAAAAAATCACAGTGGATAAAGACATTGTAGGCTATAATGACATGCTCATGAAATTAAAGAATAAAAATTATTTGAATTTTAAAAAATTGCTGAAAATGCAAATAAAAATTTAAAAATTTGAATAATTTTTTTAAAATACAAATAATGTTTATTCCTAAATTTTATGGGCATGTCATTGTATCGTGCAATGTCTTTATCCACTGTGATTTTTTTGAGTTTGTTATATCAGTTGGTTTTAGTGTAGTCGTTAAAACGGAAACATGCAAAATATGACTTTAACAAGCCATTACGCGAAAACTGTGAGAGATAAAAAAATTTCATAAGAGCCAACTTTAGTCACATTTTGTGTTTAAAACAAGAAAAAAAATACCTGGTACAAATACAAAATAAAATAATGATGGTGAAAATTGTGGTAGACCGCGCCCTTAAGTTGGCATTGCGTTGTGACGACAGCGAGGTGATTAGAAACGCTGGCACAAAACTTTACAAATAAACAGAAAAAAATAGGAGATAAATCGAGGAACCAGCACAACGTTCGCCTGGAACTGTTTCGGAAAATCACAGGATGGCCAGAGCCGGGAATCGAACCCGAGTCCCTCCCGAATATAAGTCTAACGTTCTACAGTTGCACCACATCGCTCCTAAACTTGACTACGGTTGATACTATGTACTATAGAGGCAGGTTTTTGCGGCGAAAATGTACAAAAACTAAATAACACTAAAATGTTTTTTAATACAGGCAGAAAACGAAATAATGCAAACGTAGCCCAAATTTCAATTTTTTTTTTTCAGTAAAACTGTAATACTTCTTCTAAAAAATTATATCTACAAATTTTTGAAAATATACTTTTTTGGGGAACTTTTGCACTGTAAACACTAACAATTGTGATACCTTGTTTTTTGATAATGCTAGTAATAATATTATTTTTTAATACGTGCAATCAAAATAATATAGTTGTTTAACAGAAGTTACCAGCAAAACTAATAAGGCTACGTTCCTCAACGTCGGTGTAAATTTACGCAGTGCGATATAACCGGTCAAGTATATCTGTAAATATAACATGCCGTATTTATTGTTACATTCCATCTGCTAACACTGTAGACCCCCAGCAGTTACGCTAGTTAAATAAGTTTGGAAATTGAAGTGTTTGAAATGGTCCAAGTCAGTTCTATAATTCTCGAGAAACATGTATTTAAAATTAGGAATCCATAACGTGAAGTCTTCGAAATTATACGAGACGTGCAAAATCAAACAAGTAAAATTCAAGTCATATTTTTTACTTAGTAATAACATGAACACGGCATGAACAGAACACGTAAAAGCCACGTAAACTCACTAAGTACTAAATACGAAATGAGTATGACGAAATTCGGAGAAATATTTTCGCAGGTATGTCATATGATCAATAAATGTTCAAATAACCACCATTTTGAAAATGAAAACACGAAATGAACAAAATACGCCAATGTCATGTCATTTTTCTAATAGGCATAACTATAGGTGCACCGAGTGTGATTGTACAGTGAAAAAAATGTTCCCTAATATATCTCGTGTGTCCATAACGTGTCATAAACGCCACAGTTGCAAAACGAAATATGGATATGACATAAACATAACAAAAGTCAAGTCAACTAATTAGATACTATGTGTGTAGCAAGATTGACGAAATTCGTTCTACGGGTTCAAAAGTTTTAAGGGAAGCCACGCCTGGATACAGATCTCATTACTCTACTTTTTCATTATCAAAGTAGACTAAAAACAGTATACGATAATATTAGTTTGTATGTGCATATGTGTTCAAGCAAACATTTTTTTTTACTGTACGTACTCTTTATAAACATAAAAAGTTACTTTAAAAAGTTAAATGTTAAAAACTCAATTTGACTTAATAATGAACCCGTAAAATCTTGCCTCGAGTAAATCACTGTAAAATTAGTTCTCGAGTTCTTGTTTGTGTAAGTATAAAACGATTTCATAACTCATTCTTGACGGCAAACACTGCTATGTTTACTTCACTCTGAGAATTATTTGGACAATTACCTCAACTATGTAAGCGCTTGGTAAGAAATCATGCGCGGTAAATTTCTCTACATTAATTATGACAGTACTGTTAACCTGCTTTGGAATATATCAGATGCACATTGAAGTGACCAAATTTGTACGGCGATAACGCACAAATGTAACGTATTTCTGCACTGAAGGTTGGTAAAGTTACCATCTGTACTTTAATTCAAAGCATCTATTACAGATTGTTCGTGTTATAAATACCGTCTTGTACAGTACAACATTAAAAAAAAAACAATGCTTTATTTTGTTCTTAGGTGTAAACTTCTGAATAGGGTACAATCATAGCCGTCTTTAGTAGAAGGCCGCGGCCTTAGATCTGGTAACACTGCCAGGAAGGGTCATGTTAACATTTCTTTTAACTCTCCGAAGGCAATGGCTGTACCTGATTCGTTACACTGCCCTGCATACCGGCGAATCAGAGAGCCACTGTCGTTGGCGAGACAAAATAAGTGTTAAAATTACCCTTCCTGGCAGTGTTGCCAGATTTAAGGCCACGGCCTTCTACTAAAGACGGATATGGTACAATGTATAGGACACGGTCGTAGAAGAACAGGTCTGGACACTCGCCTGGATATTTGACCCCCTTGTTGTTTGGCTGTAGTTCACCAAGTTACCGAGAATATTGTGTTTTATTGGCGCTGATGTTACGGCGGTCGGACTAAACTGCGCCCACTTCCTTTCCGCTAAGATAAACAATTTATCAAAACTTTTTTTATCAATTTATGAAACACTTTCTTCGCTCACAATTTTAAGAAAAGGCTCCAGCAATCTTTATTTACTTTATAAATTTAACAATGGAAAAAAGTGGACGGAGTTTTAGTCCGACCGCCCGGAAAACAGCGCCAAAAAGTACGACATTCTCGGTAACTTGACGAACTACAGCCAAACAACAAGGGAGTCAAGCAAAATACATTGGTAGATAGGCGGATGTCCAGACCTGTTCTTCTACGGCCGTGGTTAGAGATGGTGAAATTTCGCGAATTCAATGACCTGCATGTTAGAATCAAATATCCTATACACACTCAAGTCCCGCCCATTGGTCCACTAGCTGCTACTCAGTGGAACAGCAAACAATGAACGAATAGACATGGCTTGAGTATGCATAGGATATTTGATTCTAACATGCAGGTCACTGAATCCGCGAAATTTCACCATCTCTAGCCGTGGTATAGGCTATATTTTGACTTTTACTTACGGCGCTATGTTTATGATAAAAAGTGACAGAAAATTACAAAATAGCCAAATAAAAATATTTAACTCTGGCTTTAAAAGTGCTCACATTATTGTAAGCCACCTATACCATCTCAAAAGTTAATTTTAAGTGATGCATGTGCCAACCATCCCAGTTTTTCTATTAGAGGTAAACTTTACTCATGGAGTACAGAAGCCAAGTTCTTGCCTGGGGAGGGGGAAATTCCTCGTCAACAATTCGGTGAACGAGGAGTTCTTGTATCTTAGCAGCGACGGTCGCTTGGACGTATCGGGAAACTTCAAACGACTGAAAACTCAACCTTCAATACCTTCTTCCTCGCTCCTCTTTCACCCGCATCCTGTTTCCTTGCACCAATCGTAAATGCCTCTTTTAAAAGATAATGAAATAGAGAGCAGAGACACCAGATAAACCGCAAATCGAAATAGGGTGGGTGAAAAGGAGAAAAAAAAGCAAGGAAGAACCACGTAAAAAGATTAAGATAACCCACGTTTGCTGAGCTGCAACGTTAAGGCGGTAAACTATATTTAAGCAATTTTTAATGAAAGAACATTGACAAAATGTTGTTTCGGATATTTCAGTTTTTACTTATTGTTGCTTATCACTACAAAATGTTGTTTCAGCTATTTAAGATTATTTACGGTTTCATATGCTTTTCTGATAAAATACACGCCGTTGCACCAAAACATAAAGGTTTTAAATTTAATACAGCTACAGCCCACACTACAAAAATTAAATGTGTTAGTATTCACTTTAGTACATTTCATGAGAAAGATTGTTAGAAAAGGAAGACATAAATCTGAAAATGCTCCAATTTTTCTACAATTATTTATGCTCTTTCATTCATCTTTCGGATCTCAAAGCTACGCCTTCAACAGTAGCATTTTGTTTTCTGTTAAAGATTATTCCCGGATATCTGACTTATTACTATTTCCTGAAAATTGTTTTGCTAAAGTCCTTTATTTTAAAACATGTGCATCATACTTATTACTTCAGCATGAGAGGTAACTTCAATTCAGACGTACACACACTGGAAACGAGACTTAATTTTACTTAAAATATGTTAGCTGAAAACCTAAACTAATCGTAGGTATCTTTTCCGAACACTAATATTTTTCAAATTCACTTCCTTTATTTTAAAACGATTGAAAAATATGTTCTGTTCTGCATATAGGTGTTTTATACAATATCCGATCTTAAAATGCAAGCTCCTGCATTCTAGCTGTTCCAAAAATATTTTCAGAAAGATCTCCATTTGATTTTTTTTTATCATTCATATTAAGGACAGAGAATAAAAAATATAAATGCGAAAATACGGCAAAGAATTGCAACACTCGAGTTCATAACCTTGCTTAATTTCACTGGAAATATCTGACAGCCAAAAATAAATAGCTAACATTTAAACAATTGGTTTCGTTTATATGTTCACTGTGTTTTAAATTTTTATGACATACATCCTCCAGCTAACTGAATATTACGTAACAAACATTGTAGCATGATTTTTATAAGTTTTTAAATTTTTAAAGATTAAATATTCAGAGTTATTATTGATATATCAGACAAATTGAATGGTAACAGAGTTTTACTCAGGTTTAAAAGTTTTAAAATTAACATTTTTATTGTTACAGCAAAACAATATTTCTAAAACATTTAAGTTATTAAATAACCAGTGAAACAAAATACGCCACGAACTAATTATTTTCACTCCGAATAAGACTTACGATATCTGTCCAAATATATACCTGTATACATAACCAAATTTTAAAATTGTTACAATTGTAAAACTTGTTAATCATGATGTCACATTCTAACTTTTATAATTTTAAGTATCTCAAATTATAATTATATATATAGGCCTACGCGAGTTATTATGTTTAACTTATGATAGTAATACAGTTTTTTTATTTTTACGTGTTATTATGCAAAGGTCAATGCATACGATATTTCTTGTCGGACGTAAGTATTAGTCGAAGTAAATCACACAAGATGAACAGAAAAACGAACTTTTGCTGCGGAGAAGCCATAAGGTGGAGGAATCATAAACTGTGTTGGAATTACGGGTTTTTGTATGTATCATTATCGTGCTTTATTGAAATACATTTACTTTCTATAAACTCATAAAACCGTAACATATGTTACTTATACCTAAAACATTTGTATATTGATAAAATGTTATGTTTTTTTTAGTGATTTGAACGAAAATATTACATTATTTTAGATGAAAAGTTCAGGACATGATTTGAGACCTCACTTTATGCGCTCACCATAAACTCGATCTACTTCTACTTGCCAGTATTCTTTGCCCTGAACCAATTCCAGTAGAACTCTTGCTTAATCATGACGTCTTCAGCAGCCTCAAGGTTGAAGATTGCGGATAACGCAGACTACCGCCACCTGCGGTAAATGCACACCGACGTTGGGGTTCGAGGACAAAAGCTAGATTAAATAGCTGTAATTGCATAAATTCTTTCAGTTCATGTCAGATCCAGCCCAATGGACCGCATTACCGTCAATGTCGACCGTCGCAGCATTACTTTTTACCTTCGCAAAAAGGAGAGAGAAAGAAATTTAGCGTGTGATTTTTATTCGCCAGAATAACCTCTTTGAAACATTATCGAAACAGAAAAGAGCAAGAAACAATCACAAATCGTCTCTAAAAGTTACCGCATAACGTATATGTTTTTAGTAAAATTGCAATACAAAATTCGCGCTTAAAAAGAAAACTTACTTCTCAAATTGCATTCATTGCAAGGTGTATTGACTATATAATTATATGCCGAAGGAATCTGGCAAAATATTTGCTAACAAAGTTGGCACACTATGCTTTCTAGAAGTCCTTATTTTATACCTATACACGTTTTAATGTTAATATTTTTAGTTTTAATAATATGTACCACACAATATTAATAAAAATTGTTCCAAATATTGATGTTATTTTCACAATTAAGAGCAAGGTATACAGCAGTTTTCAGTACGGTGTTTATATTTTTTATTTGTACCAGGTATTTTTTTCTTATTTTAGACACAATATGTGACTAAATGCTGCTCTTATGAAAATTTTTTATCTCTCATAGTTTTCGCGTAATGGCTCGTTACAGTCAAAATGTGAATGTTACCGTTTTAAGGACGACATTAAAACCAACTCACTTACCCAACTAAAAAAAAAAAAAAAAAAAAAAAAAAAAAAAAAAAAAAAAAAAAAAAAAAAAAAAAAAAAAAAAAAAAAAAAAAAAAAAAAAAAAAAAAAAAAAAAAAAAAAAAAAAAAAAAAAAAAAAAAAAAAAAAAAAAAAAAAAAAAA